>CAAKHB010007486.1:166371-179133 GCA_901007665.1 Aeoliscus strigatus | reverse complement strand
TGTACGTGTGTGTGTGTGTGGGGGGGGGGGGGGGGCATCAAAGTCATATAGCATTTTAGAGCTAAGTCAAGTGATTCTGACACACACACACACACAAACACACAAACACACACACTGTGTAATCTACCCCCTTGAAATCCCATCACAGTGAAAGATAAACAAGGCAGAGCCAAACAGCATCTCTTGCATCATCTGCGTTTATGACAACATGTCAGGGAGATGGAGGGGGAACTTCAAAATGCTAATTTAATTTGCTGCCGACGACACACACATTCATTAATGCCCGTTCATTAATTCTATACTTGTAGAAGGCATTATTACAGCAACACTCAAATATCATCTTGGCTAAATAATACTACATAGTAACGCTGGCACACACTCTTTTAGAATTGCACAGGGACCTACACACACCAGTTCATCCAAACATGAACAAAACGGACACAAGAAACAAACCCACTAAATAGGTCTTTTCTCTGATGAGCTCGTATTTTTGTTTGCACCCTCAGACACGCACATCCACACAGTACATGCAGTAATCACTGCCAGTATTTCCGAGCAGACTCTCATTTGTTTGGACGAACGTGTATGCAGGCACGTTTGTGTATTGATGTTGGCTACTGCTAACATTTACATGAACATTAAGCTGATCTTATGTTTGTTTATTGCCTCTCCACCCAATAATGAAATACACTGCACATATGCAGACACACTAATAAATATGATAGAGACATGTGCTAGTCAGGATCCTGACCCCATCTGGATCCAGCCTGTCGAGGGAGGAGGGTGGCGGGTCAAGGCTCAGTCCACTCGTAATAATGCGACTTCTAGAAGTGGAGATAATGTAATAGTTTCAGTGATATCGAACCACGTTGTTGTCGTTTGTTTGTTTTTCCCAGATTTCCTTGGAAACACGGCCACCAAAGATATTAGCAAACTCATGTACGACCTGATGCGAATGAGATGATGCTGTGAAATAAAGTTGAATTGAACAGAATTTTGAAGTGACTGAAATACAAGTGTGAGACCGTTCTCCAGCTGGATCACTCCATTTATCTCACTCTAGACAGCAGCTCGTGTGGCTCATCACCTCATCCAGCTCACTGACCCTTCTCACTTGTCCTGTCAACCCCTCGTCTACCTCTCAACGGCTCTCACCCCTCCTTTCCTTTCTCTTCCTTTCTCAGGGACCTACTTAGATCTGATAATTAGACGCTAGTGGGAAGGTGTGAAGGGAAGAGGGATGCAGAGAGTGACATGGGAGAGACGAGTGGAAGTGGTGAATGTAAACGCTCCAGGCAAACACCTGGAGCAGGTGGGGCTGTGAACGAAAAAACAGAGTGGCCCATTATTATAGTATGGTGTAAAGGTGTGGAGATGAAGAGGATCTCGAGTTCTACAGACACACACTTCCTGTGGTGACCAAGAACTTTCCCCCAGCAGACTTCTCATCTCCTCCAGAGCCTCAGGCAACGACACAGCTGCTGACTTCTTCACCCCCCCCCCTTCTCTCATACATCCTCTCTTCTTGTGTCATATTTATCTGCTCACCTTTGCCATTTCCCATCAAAGATTACACATTTGTAATTTTACACACGTTCTCCCACGTTAAATGTGTTCTTCAGAGCTCTCAGCAGTCCGTTCCTTTTCAAATCAAAGAGTGTCTCTCTCCCAGCTAACCAGCATCACTGCCGGACCATTTGCTTCTTTAACAACATTATCCTGATCACATGATCAATATGTTTCTTCCATAATCAATTAAACTGATTATTCCTGAGGAGTACTGTTGATGATCAAATGAAGCTGGGGGTTTCTCGGTGAGACTGATTGAAACAGCCAAGTCCTTGAGATGTGCGAAGGGCAAACAGCGACGTGGCCTTGGTTAATGCAGCAACAGGCAAACGTCTCATCCGTGTGCTCATGCCACTGCTGGCATGAATAAAAAGCCGCCCACTAAATGCCCGGCCCTGGCTGAAACACTGTCCTCTGCATACTAACAACAAGCTCAACCAGTAGGAAGATTTGCCTCCGTGATCATTAGCATAGCCTTTTGGGATTATTCCCATCTCTGCTCGGAATCCCTTGATTGTAAGAGTACACAGAAAATCATCTGCACACCCTGTTTCAGTGGACAGAGTGGACCTGTGTGTGAAATCCGGGGCTGATTCCGTGAATATGTGTCTGCATGTTTGTGTGTCCGAATGATTAATTCAATATAGGAGCCAAACGTCTGGCAGAAAGTACATGACCTTGGATTTGAGGGGTTAATTAAAAGTAAATTAAAAATCATTAAGCCTGAAAAACACCTGCTTTTTCTGCAACAGCACATCAAAAAAGGGGGATGCCATTAATGTGCTAATACATAATCCCCTTTGCTTTATTTGTGGCTTTCTTTTAGTCAGCAGTACAATAGGAGAGATTCACACATTATTATCCTCCGTCAATATTGACCACTTGTTAATTGGAAAAGTAAACCGGCAAAGACTCTGGCTTGGTCCTGACTAAGCAAGAGGTTCAAAAGGATAATGGAAATGCTGGAAAAGGAAAATAATATTGTCTGTGCAGGTTGAATGGCTCCGGGGAAATATGGGTGAAATAACACAGTCGAGAGTAGACTGCTCATCAAAGAAGGCAATCTGCTGAGCCCGTCCCTGCCTGTTGCTCCGCGTCTGCCAACCCGGACATGAACACAAGTGATCTTCATCATGGCTCACCTCGGGCTAGGATTAACAGACCTCTGACTCCCCCTAAGACCTCCCCCCCCAAAATCTACTGTGAATTGGCCGGGCACATGGAAACCAAATTGTCTGAAACAAAAACAAAGCTGAGCTGTAAACTGTATCAATAGAGGTCATGAACATGTAACATACACACACACAAACCTTCCCTTTAGTCCTGCCGATGCCCTGAAGGCAGCCACTGAGTTGGGCAGTGGGCGGGATGGGGGCATTCAGTGGATGTACCCCATCCAGAGAGAGGCTTGTCCTCGGCAGTGAAGCAGCTCAATTACAGTTGGCTCTGCTTCGGCAGGAATAGAGGCGGCTGCCAATACTATTGATAATTCACACAGACTAAGCTGTCACGGGGAATAGGGATGGGCAAGAGGAAATGGCAAAGTTTTATTAGCTCCAACTGCCCTTTGATGTGCAGTCAAGACGGAGACATGCCAGGAGACTCGTGCCAGATGGAGGCGTTACAGCTGTAAGGTGTCTCAACCCTTCAAACATTACTCTTCTCGCACATTAAACCCTGAATGAGCGTGATTAGTCTCGTGTAGCCAAACACTTTCCTACAATTTAGTTCACTGTGTTTTATCGCTTGCCTGGTCCGATGCCTGAAAAAAAAATTAAAAAAAACCAAACAAACAAAAAAAACTTTTCTTGGACAATATCTTAATGTCTCCAAGTTGTCTGCATCCACAAGCAGAGGTGCAGGTAGGAGGCCTTTGCGTGTGCTGACACAACAGATTTTTATAATCCCCATCAAGCCTCCTGCTTTTCAGTGAATCTCCAGCTTAGTGACGCAGATACATTACAATGTCTGGGTAAGAAATCCTTTCACCACAAACCCGTGGCTTACCTCAGGCTTCTTGACACGTCCCTCCTGGAAGGAACATGTGCGAGGGTCGTGAGTACAGTCGTGTCTGTATTTACACCAGTGGCACTGGTAGGGACTGCTCACACAGGACAGGCACCTGGATGGACAGTGAGGACAGGAGGTGAATTAGTATTCAACTGTAGTAACCACACTGAAGAGCAGGAGTTCAGGAGATCACTTTTTTGTTTGTTCTTCATCTATGTACAGGTAGCCGGTGCATGTGCATGGTCAAATAAAAATCAGCTTTATAATAATAATGAACTTTATTTGCATAGCACCTTTCAGACAAACATGCAGCTCAAAGTGCTTTACAACAAAATGATTAGAAGACATTAAAACAGTATTGCAGAGGTGCAGGCATAAGAAAAATATTAGGTTTTAAACTTTGTCTTTAACAAACAACTAAAAACACTTGTTTACTGTCTGTTTTCAATTATATATCATGTTGTCTGGTGATTATTTAATAATAATAATAACAATAATGACTTACGATTTGTGCACGCTACAGTTGTAGAAAACAAAACTGGTGTTTGCAAATGCCAAGCCCGTCTCCTTGGACTTGAGATAGAGCTGCACAATCTGGTGGTCACCTGGAGATGACAGAGTCAATGTGAAAAAGGAGCAAACACAAGCAACAAATGCTCCAAGTTGTAGATGTATTCACTTCTAATGTGGATAAACACAATGAAGCATTCGAGACAAAAATAAGCTGCGTCCGGTATTATCTTAGCACTAGGCCACAACAAAGCCGGAGCCTCTCCGGTGCTCTTGGTGCGACCAGTAACGTCCTACCAGAGGAGGAGGAGAAGCTCAAAGCATCCAGCATGTTTCACTCATGAAACATATCACTGTTGTTTGTAACGCACGTTCATTTCATTAAAAAAAACTGTTTGATAATGTCTTGAGTTGTATTTTAAACTCAAATGTGAATCGCTCCATATTTTGCTACAAAAACCTTCAAAAAACTGACACATGGTAAAAAAGTCAATTCATTATTTTGTCCAGTGGATTTTTTCCCCCCTCTATGGGTCAAAAGTTGATTTCAGGCCGAGCTCTCCTGCATGTTAACAGGTTAGATCGACTTGTTCAGAAACCCTTTCGGGTGTCTTGTTTTACATCAGATTTGCAGTGAAGCAAAGCTGACTGATTTGAGACGCAGGTGCTCAGCCTGTTGCGAAGCCGTATCTTTGAGAGAACAGAAGAGTGGATGCTTTTGTCTGATAGTGTGTGTGTGTGTGTGTGTGTTAACTGTCGCCACCCCTGCTACCTTACAAGAGGAAATTAAAGTTGCACATTTCCCTTGGGATGGAAAATGTTTCCTCAGAAAGGTCTTTGTGAGTGTTTTTGACAAGGTGTGTGTGTGTGTGTGTGTGTGTGTGTGTGTGTGTGTGTGTGTGTGTGTGTGTGAGCGCTCATCTGTATTTGGTGTGTCCTTTTGTCTGGCTATAATGAAGGGGTTCATGTTTAATTCAACAGCACATCCACACATCCAGCCACACTCTCCATGCTGCTGCTATATCTTTCTCTTATCCCCGTGCTACCTCCACACACAGGTCACTATGCCTCCTCCCACCCTGCGACTCATTCTTCTCTTCTCTCTCCATCTCGCCAACAAAAAAGGAATCATTCATCAATCACAGCAAAGCAGCACTGACAATGGCTCTGTCTTAATTAGGCCACCTAAATGTTACCTTGAAGCCTGCTAACACTATCGAACCCTCCCTCTTTTCTTCTCCCTCTCTCTCTTTTGACCAGACTAATGAGCAGTGATAAAAATATGATTTTTTTTTCCTCCTCAAATAAGACAGTGTGTTTGTGGGGTTAGGATAAATAGCAGAGAAGAGAAATGCCAAATACTTTGAGTGCTTTAGAGTATATATTTACACACCACACATGTGTGCATGGCTGCAGCAATAATGACCCTAAATGTGGTTGACACTTATTCCCTGAAGCCCTCTCACGTTCCTTACATTTGTAAGAGTGTGCCGACAGTGTCACGGCGCACACTTGTCGCAGCGAAGACAAAAAAAGAAAACTACTAATTAGCATGAGTGCTAATAAGCAGAGTGATTCTATTGGTGGTCCAATATAATTAAATGAATATATAACATTTTTGCAAACAATACATGAGTAAGAATGAATGTCCTTTTCTGAAGAGAGGCAGAAAGATATCTTGGATGTTCATGTTTGTCTTTCATCATGTTTGTCTTTCATTGTCTACTAGTGCAGAAACTGTTAATGACTAAAACAAAAGGACAAATCAATGATCAGAAACAAACTGCTTCTCAGTCAGTTCACGCTCACTTTGTTCCTTTCAGGATAAAGGTCTGAAGAGTATATGGCGCTGGGGGGTAAATATCAGACATGTCTGATTTTACAAAGTGAAATCAGAAAAGCCTCCAACGACATAACGGATTGGTTTGAGAATCTCTCACAGTACGGGCTGATTTTACTAGATAATTGTTCAATCCGGTCGTAATAGGGGCAGTTTATGAAGCCAGAAATCAGCCCAATTATCTTCCTGTGTGGTTCCAGCATTAGCTGATCGTGGAGAGGGATGAGATCCGACTGGCAGAAATAATGACTATTTTCCAAACTATTGCCAAAAGTGTTTTGTTGTTTTGTTTGAATGAGTCATCTCATGGTTGTACATGATCTCAAATTCTGTAATAAGTATGTGAGCCTTTGTCACATCAGGGTCAGCTGAGGTCCCATCATTCCCTCCGGTGTCTATCCACTGGTGGCTGGTAAATAATTCCCACAGCAGCCTGGCAGGACTGTTCAATCACTTTATGAAGCATGCCCGAAGGCTGTGCTCCGAGCCCCCGAGAGAAACAAACGTTTCAATAAATATTCTCAAGCCTAATGCGAGCAGGCAAATGAAGAAGAAGAAAACATCACAGCGAACATGTGCGTCCCTAACAGGCATATACGTTCAACAGGCTGAGCTTTAATGATGACGGCACTGTGTAATAACAGTGGAACAATTACACAAACTGCAGTTAGTTTGATACTGACACGTATGAGCATGGAGCTATGTAAGAAGAAAGCTTTTATTTTGAAGAATGGCAGCAGCTAAATTATTTGAGCTACATGCTAACTTGCAGTTTAGTTTCTGTAACAAACTTTGAAAGGATGCTGGTGTTTTTACTCAACTCAATTATTTGATTCACATGAAAGCAAACATTTTGAAATAAATATGGCTTGTTTGTAATGCAGCTAATCAGATCAATAACAGCTCTGATAATTCCTAAATGTGTTACTGTTGACCTTTACCTTTATCGACGATAACACGTGGCATCTCTTTCTCAGCTGGGGAGGAGCACTTGATCCGGTTTCCCTCCACCAAGCCATTCATCTCCGCAAGGTCCTCAAAGGTGCAGTTGACACCCGCAGAAAGTTCTGGCACATTATGGGCTTCTAACACCAGCTGTAGGGAGGGATGAACAGGATTCACAAGGTTTTACAATAGTAACCCCAACAAAATTCACCAACCACTTCCTCACATGAATGAATCAAGTTTTACCAAAGTGAATATTTGCACAAGTAAAACCTCCGTCCCGACTGTTACAGCTCCAGTACTTGAGTGTGAAGCATCTGTGAGCTCTTCACAGCACTTTGGGAGCCAATATGTTCTTGAGTTATGACTGCTTTTGCTGAAGAGAGGCGCAGCTGCGAGTTGTATGTAGAGTTAAGATCCATCTGCTGGGTGGTCAACGGCCAGAGGGGAACGCTTGAATAAGAGGGTTAATATCTGAACAGCTTTTGAGTGAATTCTGCCCAAAAAGCATCAAAACACAGAGCGATACAGCGTCAGCTCGAGTCTTCAGAGCAGCTTTTCTTGTGGTACTGATGAGCTGCAGGGACTTCCATCAATATTAATGTCAACTCAAACAATGTGGAGTGGAACAATCAGGAGTTGGAGGAGACTGAATAAGCCAATAGAACCCTTTGCTAAAACAAAGTACAGGATGAAAAGACTGTTCAAGAGGAGGCTGAAAGGAGAAAGGGACAGAGACAGAGACAAAAACAGCGCAGGTGTACAAGCAACTGGATGGAGAGGAGATAAGAGCAAAATGCACATTTCCCCTCTTCAATCTGAAAATGCTGCGTAAGCTTTCTGCACCTCCAGGTGGATTGCCATGAAAAAGCGCTGAC
This sequence comes from Aeoliscus strigatus, assembly GCA_901007665.1. NCBI lineage: Eukaryota > Metazoa > Chordata > Actinopteri > Syngnathiformes > Centriscidae > Aeoliscus > Aeoliscus strigatus. The sequence continues at coordinate 171,381 of CAAKHB010007486.1, read as the reverse complement.
CTTGAATATGACGGAGAAAAAAGTGGACAGGGGGAGTAGGTGGACTGAGGTCAAGACCGAAATATACATATTGATAGACAAGCGTGTCTGCGGTGAATCAGTCTGGCCCCTGATGTACAGATGCAGCCTGTTCACACATGTTATGTGACGCTGGACGCTGCCTCAGCAGCAGAGGAGGGCTGACCTGCACTGTTTTTAATGACCAGGCGGCAGCAGGGGGAGTACATGGATACACACCGTCCCGTGTGAGAGGGACAGTGCATAGTCACGGCATCTGTCTCACTCATCTCCTATATAGACTCTCATCTTTCAGTTTAATTTAAGCTGGGAGAAAAGTATTTCCTCAGTCACACCACAATAAAAACAAATAATCGGAAGAAAATACTGCATTTCAGACATGGAACGGAGGAATTATGTTGGCTACCAAGAGGCAGGAGGGAGTACCTCAGTATGTGGGCAGGGATGAACACGATTAGCTAATAAGACGGGAGTATTCGTATGTCAGACACATACAGTATGTTGTATGATACATGTCACATGATGCATTTTATGGCCAGGTCTCGCAACGGCGTATTCCAGTGTAAAAGTACACACTGGGGAGCCATAATGCCACAGCAGTAAACATCAGCGCCAGCATGAAGACGGAACCTCAACACGGGTACTGTGGAGTTGAAAGTAGCTTAAGTTTATAAACTGTATTAATATGCATCAGATTTCAGCAAAAGAGGGCCTCAGCATATCCTCCAAAACAAATATTTAATAGCACAAAGGTCAAGAAGCAGCCCCCGTCAGTCTGCCAGAAGCCTTTACCCTGCAATCAGATGGATGGGAGATGTGTGGCGTGGCCTTTGGGTAAAACCTGCTCACTGGTAAAAGGTTAAACACTCTCTGAAGACTCAGGCCTGAGCCACATCTCACACACACACACACACACACACACACACACACACACACACACACACACACACACACACACACACACACACACACACACACACACACACACACACACACACACACACACACACAGGCCATGAATATCATTAGAGAAACATTGAAGTGCAACTCAAGAAAAGTCAACAGTGACCCACAGGGCAACACAGATGGAAACGAGTCATTCAGGCTTGACATTAGAAAATCATATTGTGTATGTATGTGGTGTCTCAAATCCGTTTCCAAACCACCATTACCTGGACTATTGTACCTTCAAATAACAGCCTCATCATTTTGTTGCTACACTGACTTGTGTTGTTGGGCGGCAGCTGCTCTTACCCAGTGTAACTAAGGTCGATGGGCATCATATGTTTGCATGAAGCCTGCTTTGCATGGATTAGCCGTTAGCTTAGCTGGTAGCTGCCTACACTCCCTCCATTGCTCCAGCGGCTGCCAGTGTCGTCTCCTTTCTGGGACGGCAGCCCAAAATGACTCAGGTAGAGGGACAGAAAATTAGCGACCAAGTGTGTGTCTGTTGAGTTTTATGTTAATGCCACACACTAATCACCTGAGCCCTTCTCACTTTGAAGACAACCAAACCCATTTCAGGTGTTGTGGAGTGAAGCACATGAAAGCAAAGCTGATTGTCGACGGACTACTTCAGTGCTTCGGACTATGAGTGAAGGACGCATGTTGGCAGGCAGCAAAACAATGTAAAGCAGGATTAGACAGTCCACGCTGGCCACTAATCAGTATCTAGAACATAATTATATGACATTATAAACTGCACTTGAGTATGTTCTGCTGTCAGTCTGCCAGACTGAAGCACGACAATGCAATGTCATTTCCCTTGAGTAAACCATATGTTTCTGCCTCGTCAAAAAGAATAACATCACGTTTAATCTAAAATAAATAGGATCACGTTCATACCTTTGCTAATAATAGCAAGATGAATGATGTAGTGGGTCTCTATCCACTCACCGTGACACTAAACTGGGACACTGAGATGTTGTTTGGGTGAACACTGAGACGCACACACTGCTTGATGTCGGATGCGAAGCGACGGGGCTCTGCAGAACGCTCACATTTCTCCTTTCTGGTGCACCTGGAAGAAAAGAAAAACAGAGAGAGTGTTATTCACAGACGACAAATTCACATACATGGTAACCTGACCAGGACTTAGCCCATTCCACCTGTTAGAGAATGGCCCACCACTCCCTGACAGATGGAGTGAGACACATATTTCCTCGCTGGTCGCAGAGCAGCTACAGTGGACGGTGAATAGGAAGCTGGTCTGCGGGGAGCGGGAGCAGTTGTGTTAAAAACAAAGGATCTCTATATGTGGACGTGGAGCCGGTCCGCTGGGACGGAGGTCGGCTTTCGTCTTTGTAATGCTGTCTTAATGACTGGCATTCATGGGCAATGCCAAGTGCAGGTGGGGATGTGGATGCTGGTAGGGGCTTAATAACAGACCCGGTGGTCTAATCCAGTCCAGTCCAGTGGTTTTAGGAGCTGAGGGCCCTTTGTGCTGTCTGAGGAATTCACGAGCTCCTCTTTCAGATACCGTGCTGTGATACATTGCAGTTTCTTTTTGTTTTTTTTTCTCTGAACATGTAAATGGGTTTGCAACTGGTGATATCACGTTTGTGCTTTTCATATGTTTGATATGAAACACACACACACACACACACACACACACACACACACACTAAACCCTCCGTAATGAATTCAGGTTTAAGCCGCTATTGATATAGACGATAAAAAAAACTTGAGTACAATTAAAATCCTTGCAAACCAACAGTCATCTAAAACTCCTGGAGAGCAGTGAAAGAATGGAAAGAAAGGAGGAAGTTGTCATGAACGAATGAAAGACTTTTGAGGTGGCTGAAGGGTTGAGCTACAGTAATAACTTATGCAGCGTGTGTGTGTGTGTGTGTGTGTGAGACATGAGTATTGTAAAGTTAAGCAGCCTACTGTGTGGAAGAGAAGTTGGACACTGAAGGAAAGAAAAGAAATAATCTTTTTGAGTGGAGGAGGGAGCGAACGAGCGCAAAGCAAAGCTAAGGAAAGGCGCGATTGGAAGAAGGAGGAGGAGAAGCATTGTTGGCTTTCTGTGAAGGTTTTACTGCTAAGCTGGTTTGAGTAGGACTTTAATCGCTTCAGGTTTCTTTGTGCTTCTCTAACACTCCTTTCTGTTCCTTCCTTTTTCAGCACTGATTTAATAAGACCCCAACATATACGAACCCACAGGCAGGCAGCACACACACAAACACACAAATATTCACATTTCCTGACAAAGGAACGACTTACTGACATCATAAACCACATTCTCTCTGGGAGTTGATCAGTCGTGTATCAGTCGGACGCTGCAGCCGTTCTTCACAAGGCCACTGTGTGTCATCCCTCCCCACTGGAAACTACCCAACACTACATGGACATGACTTTAGAGTTATCAGAGCAAAGTACTGGATAATTGTTTTCAATCACCATCTGGACGGACACTGAACGAGAGAAAAAGGATTGAACGTTAAGAGAATCCCAGAAGTCAAACTGATTTCAAATAAAAGGCCTGACTGCTGCTATCTTTTGTCTGTGTGTGGAGAATTAGACGTCCGACATCTATTCATTTGCTCGGTAAACAGCACCATTGTGCGCAGCCGTGTGACTGACTGGCGACGACACATTACGAGCGAGCGAGCTGAAAGGATTAGATTGGCCCCGAATGGAAACTAATCTGCACTCTTGTTTTCTCTCAGCCTTTGATAAGGTGACACAATTAGAGTGAGCGTGAGGAGAGGGCAGAGGCGAGTTTTGTAGCCCCTGGAATCGTTGCTGATGAGGCTGTCATGGCCATTCTGAGCCAGATGAAAGTGTGGATGATATGTTTCATCCCCACAATGTGCATCATCGAGCCCCTTTGATGAATTAATTGACGACAATGTTTGTAACACAAGATGATGATATTATTTTGTGCAGTGAGTCCACAAAGGGCAAAACGGTTCCTAATCAACATAAATCATTAATTAGAATGTGTCAGACGCACTAAAGGGCCTGTCTTATGCATATCAATGGAGAATAACACAACTTTAAGTTGTGTACCACAAACAACCAAACATTGTCAGTTAATTTTGCAGCCAGGATAATGTCATATATGAAAGAAAACGCAAAAGTTAGCATGAAACATTTTGCTGTGAAGTTCTCCTTACAGTGAGAACCTGGACATGAGTGCCAGTGTAAGAAATCAGTAGACGAGCAGTGGGGCGCAGGCTGTAGCTCTCGTAGAGAGAATCCACGGAGCAGAAGCTGCAGATGCCCCTGTCCACGTTGACTTGGGTGTAATGCCTATACCTAGTGCACTGCATAGGCTGGAAAATGAAAGCTATGAAAGTCTCACAAAGCCACAGTCTAGCCATTTTCTGCTCAATCAACGTTCATGTGTGGAGAAAAACAAACACCTGTGTGTATGTACACATGTGCACAGACCCACACGCAGCACATATACTTGTGTTAGACGTGTGTGTGTGTGTGTGTGTGTGTGTGTGTGTGTGTTATTATGACGTGTATAGCCACCGAAAATGCGACATGTATGAATATCTCTGCGCATGTGACTTTTTCCAACTTAAAAAGCCTGTTTGTGTCAATATTTGTGGAGCTACCTGGGACTCTGTTATGACACAAAAAGGCAATTACCATCCTGCTCATGCACCATCAGACACTGTACAGAAACCCATACATACTAATAGCCTGCAGGTGTGTACGTCACTGTACAGGAGCTGTACCACGTACATGCAGTCCAAATGACACATCAGCCTGGCTACATTTCACACACACACACACACCCATCATTAGCAGGGGTGGTCCACCAAGCAGAAATCCGCATGGAGGGGCCAGTGGGAGGATCATTACCTGGCCCAGTGGCCATGAACCTGTTACGCCCATTTGAGAACACCACACACACACACACACACACACACACACACACACACACACACACACACACACACACGACCACTCAGGCTACCCCCAGCTCTACAAATCTCCAAGCCATCCATTTTAAGTACTACCAATGAAAGAACA
>CAAKHB010007486.1:139422-166351 GCA_901007665.1 Aeoliscus strigatus | reverse complement strand
CATACACGCACACACACACACACACACACACACACACACACACACACACACACACACACACACACACACACACACACACACACACACACGACCACTCAGGCTACCCCCAGCTCTACAAATCTCCAAGCCATCCATTTTAAGTACTACCAATGAAAGAACACCGACTGAGCGGAAAATTACGCAGTAACACTCCTGACGAGAGTTTGCACAGGTATAAACTGATACCAGATAGAATTATGCTTTAAAATATGTAAATAGGAGACATGGATTCAGGCAGGGAGAAGGGTTATTATTATATTAGCATTTATTGCTTCCAACAAGCTCCATAAACTCTGTATTTCCATTATACACACACACAAACTAGGTGGGCTGCAGAGACATGGCCCTGCAGGCAAACAAGCACCAGCTGCTACTGCTGTGTGTCTTCTGCCACCGCACACAACAAGCAATCTCAACCACGGCCAGTAATGGTGTCAGCCACATCCTCCCTCCCATCCCTTGAATGGAATATGTTGTCTTACATTGAGGATGTTTGGGCGGTGGTGACTTGGTCTACAGGCTCATTAGACTGTTCATCTATTGGGTGTTGTGACGGACTGAACCCGAAAAATGCCATTTGCTCTCCATAATAGGACGCTTTATCTGTGTCTGCGAGTGTGTGTGTGTAAGGGGCGACAAGTGGATGTTCATTATTATTATTATTATTATTATCATACACACTATTGGTAGTTCTGTATACATCCAAACACTAATATTAATAGTGGGAGTGAAAAATTGAAGGATGAATGGAAAAAAAAGAAGTGACCTTTGATCTCATCAAATACAGACAAATCTTGGAATGTTTCCAAATGGTTCATATTCGCCTCTGTCTGACCTCAATATCATAAAACAAGACAACCAGGGACAAGCACAGGTTATCATTCCACTACGTCTGCAATATTTCCCGAGGTATTTGAGAAGTGAACTTCTCCATTTGATGATGTTTTCATTTGTGCCCCTGAGGATGACAGAGCTGGACACTGGGCGGCTGATTGTCCATGAGGGTCTCAGTTGTGTACTTGGCTCTTTGCTGCCACATATTGTGTTATGATCCGGCATTCGTGCAGCTGCACACTCCAGTGCTTTATTGATCCTGGCTGTCAATAAATCCAGCAGATGCGATATGTGTTTTTCAATCTGAATGAGAAGACACATTGACGATCGTACGTGTTAACCTGCTACAGAATACACTCAATTTAACCTCAAGATTTGACATCTTCACCTAATTTACTGCATCTTCCCAGTACCACAGTGATTTCCCTGGACTCACATTTTTCTGACTGACAATGTTCAGCTTCGCTTCACTTTGTAATATATTCAGGAAAATGTGTTTAAAACCTGTTTTTCTTGAAGCTACCTTCTAGTCAACTTTGCACTCTGATCTACCATTAGTGAGTATAACCTCTCTGCCCCCCCTTCCACTGATATACCATCACTTGGTTTAATTGACAGCAGCATCTCTGTCTCGCATCAGTCGTCTGGTGTCTGGTTCATGCTCTGCGAGACAAAGGAAAGACACTTCTCTCACTGCCTATGTGTGTGTTTGTTGTGTCCATGTTCATTTCCAGTGCCTGTGTTCTAATGTGTGGGTGGGTGACAAAAAGGTGACAGTGAGCAATGGTCCTGACTAAAAAGTGGGAATGTGGCTGTCTGTACACCTGTACGTGTGTGTGTGGGGATAGATAGTTTTCTGTGTGTTGTGTTGTGTTGTGTTGTGTTGTGTTGTGTTGTGTTGTGTGTGTGTGTGTGTGTGTGTGTGTGTGTGTGTGTGTGTGTGTGTGTGTGTGTGTGTGTGTGTGTGTGTGTCTGAAACTCCACATTAAAGCAGTGGCAGCTGCAAGGGAACTTGAAGGTGCAGCACTCCGTTCCATCCTGATGCCCCTGTCACTTCTTGGTCGTGTTCCCTTCCTTCAACCTCCTTTAGCACCCAGCAAGAGGTGTGTGTGTGTGTGTGTGTGTGTGGTGAAATCAGTCGCCCATAGCCAGGGGATGGCCATCTTCGACCCAGAACACCCATCAAAGCCATTGCCACGGACGCAAGATCAGAGACACAGCTTTGAATAAATCGACTAGTTCAGCACTGTTAAATACGCAACAACGCAACAATGGAGACTGGTCGGACCAGGGTGACCTTTGAGGTGAGCGATTAGTTGTCATAGGAGATGTGACCTGACCCTCAAACACAAATGACAGGATATCTGTTACTGCAAACATCCAAAACAACATATAAGGAAGAGGACAAAACTCCATGGTTGAAGAACAATGTTCAAAGGTGGGTTGGAGAAAACTCCCTGAATGATGATTCATGGTCACAACTTATTTTAAATTGTGCAAAGTGTGACAATCAGATCGGTTGTTTTGCTCCTCATGCTGCATACAGCAACGATCTGTTGTCCGTTTCCAGGGAGACCCTTGGGTTCACCTTAACCAACCACAATGAAGCTCCTTGTAGCATGCTAATTGTGCCACTACACTTTAATTAGCAATAGTGTGGCATTCCCTAGTAATGAGCACGCTGAGGTAACGGATGACTGTGAGCTCAGACAGCTCCTGGCCACGCAGAAATAATATGAGCAAGAAGAAGGAAAGAAACATTCAGTGGATCTGCCAATTAGCTTTTTCCCCGTGAAAAGGTTATTCATTTGACAGCAACAAAGATGTCCTGGGAATACAAAGGATTTAGAAGAAAAGAGGCCTGGCAGCATGACGCCCAAGTTATCGTAGCTATTTGTTTGTTTACTCGTGACTTGTTGAACTTTCTTGTATCATTCAATAAGCTGGTTCCTCCTGATGTATTGTTTTGATTCCACGACATGAACTCCTTAAAAAAGTAAACATTGTTCAGCCAATTTACACAGTGGTTTCCAAGTTTGATAAAATGTGGTGAACAATAAACTCTGAGGAGGGCAACAGCTCGTCCGTCAAATGACTGATGTACATAAAAGTCAAATATCCAATCAGGAATTAGATTCTGACACTAAACCGCCAAGAATCAATGTTTCCATACAGGCTCTGACGTGGTTGAATGAATGAGAAAATTAAACAGCATGTCTGCTCGGTAAGAAACTGATCTTGATGAACTTCTCCTCACAGCAGAGGATGGTTATCAATCCGACATTCTGATGAAAACCAGACTCAGTCAATGTCATCTTGATTGAATGGACGGACCCTCTGAGATGAACTAGGAGAGGGTGTTTGCCTGCTGCTACGGGCACAGATAGTTTATTGTCACTGTTCGATTAACTGCAGGATCAATGTTTATGAACGTTTAGAGGAGGAGGAGCTGAGAGGAGTTCAAGAGTGGGGTTATGGTCAGACAACATACTTTGAAGGTGTGTGTGTGTGTGTGTGTGTGTGTGTGTCAGTGTGGGTTCACTGATGTCATGGAACACCTTTGTATGATTCTGAAATAAAGGCCAAATAGAGAACATCCCAAACGTAAAGAGTGCGATAAACCTGCAGGACCGGGAGTGTGAGTCAAAGGACAGAGGAGAGAAAAACAAGGATGGTGGAGGAGAAAACAAAAAACAAGTGTGGAAAAGTTGGCGAAAACTGATCTTCTAGAAATATCCCCCACATCACAGCTGAAAGAACAGATATGGCATCTGTCAAAGCAATTATTTAATCTGAAGATACTGTAACATCAGCTACTTGCACATTGACAGCAAAATCAAATAGTAATATGAGATCTTCTCAGTATCGGCGTCTGTGATGACATTCATTTTGACAATGCTACTTCTCCAAATATGGCGTCCAATCTGTCTGGCTGTCATGCATGACAGGAGCGCTGACAGCCTAGTTGACAATTTGTGTCTCTGACAGCTGACAGATCCACATTAGGGGAGGTAACCATATCCATAACATAGCTGTAACATTTCTTGGCAGAAGTTTCCCTGCCCTGCTGGGATGATGGCGTCAGACGATCCCAACGGAGAAAACTAAATCTGTAACACCCAAACTGGGAGAGTCATCCTGAACAGAACAAATAGTCGATCCTTAATATATTTCAAACTTGAGTTGGATGTACGGGGAGCACGTAACAACGATGGATGCCATCATGGAATAATAATGTGGAATTTCCCTTGAATTTTCTTTCAAATGTGCAAGAATACTGTACATAGACCTGGCTTTACTTAGCTGCTGAAGTACTCTTGAAGATGAGATTCCCCTCATGATTGGCAAAGTGTGACATGAAATGTCAGGGATAAAGAGTGAAGAGAGGAGACAGAGAAGAAAAGACAGGACTCATATGAGCGGATAAGTACCTTTCCACTGACATTAGCATAAGATATGGACGTGTGATCAGAAGTTTGACAGACCTGGACAGTTTGCTTGGCAGGTGCAGCTGCAGGTCTATTTTAAGAGTGACGGGGTTCACTGCTGTACAGGAATATCAGGTACAGGTTTCCCAGAGGGCTGAGAAAGTGCATGGGGGGCATTTAGGTTAAATATGGTGGAAAACACAAACACGCACGAGCGCAGACTAGCGCACGGATGCCTCCTCCAGCTGATTTCCTTCCCCTGTACTATTGATTGCCTTTCCGCTCTTCCCTCGGTGTTCGCTCCAACAGCTCCCCTCACCAATCCATAGAGTAAATAAAGGCTATGCTGATGGAGAGGACGAGGAGAGAGAGAGAGAGAGTGCAATTGTGTTTACTCTCAGACCAGAGAGGCGATTTCAAGGTTGATTGGGAACAACAAACTATCTGGAGGAACACTGTGAAGCGCTACATGCTATCCTTTCCTCAGCACGCCACTTTGGGAGAACAAAGTGTGCGTGGGAGAGTGGATGTGGATTCTTTTTGGGCTTTTGTACTATATTTTATGAAAGATGCATTGTTGAAGCCTGTCAGCCTAGTTAGGCTGTCGTTTTCCACATATTTCTTGTTGAAATATTGAACTTATCTGAAGAAGATTGAACATGAACACAATAACTATTCCGTTTCAACATTTTCTAAACATGAACTGCCGAATCCTTTACCGGTTGAACTCATTGCTTATTCTCTGGTTATATATTATCCTGTAAGCGTCACAAATTCAATTTAGAACTGAGCAGAACTTTTCACCAATCAGACCAAGAGAGCAGATCCATCCAAGACGCTGTGAGTCTGATGGACTTTCCACTCTACTGGGGGCTAAATCAGAAAGTACACAGCTGACTTGAGTAAAAGAAACTTAAAAACATGATGTGAGATCTTTGAAGAGACAAAAAAAACGCAGGTTGACTGGAGTCAATACAGCAGGAACACTGCGTCCTGTCTGCCCTGTGGTGGAGGTGACGCTTGGGCCAGAGATTGGGGAGGTTTCAGTTCCATCACCATTCTCTGACGAGTTCTTCAGCTGACTGGAAAAAATAAATCTGTGACCAATCAGTCCAACCGGATCCTCTGTTTCACGTGTTTCTGTAATCAAAAGGTGTCGACCTCACGCCCTGACGTACCACAGCTGGAACCTCAAACACCTGACACCTGAGACTGAAGGCTGATTTTGGCAACTTGACACCAATTTACCAGCGCCAAAGCTTTGTATGTGCATCTGCTCTGTTAAGTGAGTGTGTAAAGTAGAATGAGGGGAGCGGGGGCCAAACTGTGGCCGTTCGCTCTGACTGGGGTGTTAGTGGGCTTCTACAGAGAGGGCAAATTCAACGAACACTGGAGACCACACACACACACACACACACTCCTCTGGTTCCCTCACTCCCACATCAGACGTTGTCCCTCAGACGTTTACATCTTGGATGATCATAGGACTTGTCTTTTTCCTGCCAGTTGCCTCTTAATTGTTTCCCCATCCATCCCTTATTTTTGACGTTCTTCTGTCTCCCTTCCTCTTTCCTCTCCCCGTTTTCTTTCAGAGTCACAGTATGTCTTTGCCCTCGCCGTGTCCTCTCAGCGCCAGCAGGGATGAAAGTGCTAAATGTACTCCGTCTCACTGGCACACACACTTACACACCTCTGCTCCCAAGGACTAGCACCAACACAAGAAACCAATTTTCAATTTACAGTGGAGTGGGAAATCTCTCTGCCTTCAGCGAGCACTATCTGCCTCTCCTATCTTAGGGGGAGCGTGGTTTGACAGCTGTGGTGTGTGTCAGTTGTGTTTGTATGTGTGTGAAACCCTGGAGTCCAGTGAAAAAAGCCTGCAAAGATGCGGCGTGTGATTGGTTAATGAGATCATCTGTATAATTCAGCAGTTTAACACATAACATGTTATTACTCTGCCCCGACTCCGAAAGACTGGTGTCGTGCCCACCAAGGACCCATCGACGCCTGCGCTCCCACCAGGCTCTGGTTTCAGGGCTGGTAAACAATGCCAGTGGTTAGGTTTGGTAATAGATCCAGGGGGGGAAGGGGGCACATGGCCAAGCCTCAGGAAATCAATCTGAGCTTTGGTCCCTGAATGTTCAACGGCCGCGAGGGACTGTGTGCTGGGCATGCGCCAGGAAGTAGAGGAGGCGAGCAGTGCGACAGTCTGTGTGTATATGTGTGTATACAATCATTTTGCAGTACTTACATATTGTGCAGGACACACCAGCCACAGTGGGGGTCTCCTGATCCAAGACATTCACTGCAGGTCGAGTACTGACCACAGGCCTCCACAGGTACCCTGGACAGCTGCAGAGAAGCATAAAATAAGAAATGAATCTCAGTGGGGTGACATGAGCACACATCGGCAAGAACTAGGAAAAGAAACAACATCAACATAAGACCCTTGGTGGACACGAAGGTTATAGCAGGGGCAAGGGTAACATGACTGTCAAAATAGTTGTCAGAAAAATAGATTAGATCAAAAGAAATTTAAGAAATAAAAATAAATCATGAATTTTAGAAAAGTATTTAATTAGAATAACAAATCAATACAAGACACAGGACAAGAAAAAAGCAATTTTTAAATTTTTAATGAAAGAAAATCAAGAGGGAAAAAAGTTGTGGTCACGTAGAATGCCTGAGAGTAGAAATCACCCTCTTACAACATTTTCTATTCTCGTAGGACAGCAGTCAATCTCGTATGATATATGGTTCTGCCAACTCTAAATGCCACTGACTGGCACTGACTGGCATAGGTATTGAGTGACCGGGTGCAAGGGGCAAATCTGGGGTAGATCTCAGCTGTCCCGCTCCCCCGTCCCCATGGCAACAGCATGCAGTAATAGGTGATGCTGACACTTTTGATTAATGAGCCGTCATTGGTCGATGACTGTTTGTCACTCACACTGCTCAGATGAAAAAGAGATGACATCATGAGTGGAGGGCCGATATGAAAGTTTTGTTGCCGCATACTAATGGGATTTCACTTCTGGGTTTGGAGAAGGACCTGTGAGTAAAACAATGCCTCTCTGCCTCCAACAGATATGTGTGTTGAGACGTTCCTTTGTGCAACGTGGAAAAAGTCATGATTTGGCAGCAGAGGCTCACGAATTTGATGAATCTCACACCATCAGCCTCCATGTGTATAATGATGTAGTCGCAAATTGTGAGTGTTCAGAGTTTTTTTATTCTCTGAAAATAACAGAATAACATTTCTAATTCAAGTTTTCTGTTCGATAATGCAAAAATAGTCCAGCTGAAGGATTTAAGTAACAGACTGGTTACAGTCTACACTGGTTATGGTGATAATGGGACTTCAACACACAGCTGATGCAATTATAGGCCTCCTTGCAGCACAAACACCAACAAAACTCTATACTTAAGGGTGTAAAACGAAGCATCATTAAACCATCCAATGTAGGACATGAGCGAATATAGCAAGAGAACAGGAATGCGTAGTGCTATCTCTGTTGCACAGCCCGGCACTGAAGGCAGCTCTCTGTTGGACACACAGACTATCACGCTGCATATCTCTCTGACAATCTCTCTCACACACACACACACACACACACACGATACATGTCAAATGTGACAATATGTGCACACAGATGCAAGCGAACCACAGGCACCCACAGACTGTCAGTGATGACAGACGCTGACACAAGATATGATGGCGTTAAACCCCCCAGTACACATTCTCTCTCTCTCTCTGTCTGCGTTTACGTCACTTCTGTGTGTCGCTCTAAACACTGTAAACGGTACGTGGATGCACTCCTATCCTGACGCAGACTGGATCTGCTTGTAAAAGTCAAGAGAATTCCTCCATGTTGTTGAAGGTTAGACGATGCGAGTGCATATTTGTGTGTTTAGCGTGTGTGTGTGTGGGGGGGGGCAGCTGGTGTGTTTTGCCCTCCCTACAGCATGCAGTCATATTTGCATTAGACAGATAAAGGGAATGTGTTTGAGTGGGAATCAGAGAGTGTGCGTGCACGTGATCAAACCCAACGCTGTACCTCACAGGATCGATTCTTCTCCCTCTCTGTCGCTCTCCCGCAAGTTCGCTCCTCCTCCGAATAATCCACCACTGCTGTGGCCCGCTGCCGGCAAAATCATTTACTAAAAGGACAGCTTGAAGGGGATATCAGCTGTCAAAGTCTTATCATCAGCGTGTAGAGCCCACAATCCTCCTGTGTGCTTGTGTTTTTGTAATCTACGTGGCTGTGTCGTCTCATCAAGTGGTTTGTTAGGTCACGAGCTGCCGTAAAAGCTGAGCACCGGGGCAGAACTGGGGCAAACAATGCTGCCATATCTGAACCTTTTATAATTTAACACTTCATCGGTGGCAGATATGCCAATGCACACACGCACACACAACACACACACACACATTTATCCCCTGTAGAACTGAAGAGACCCCCTGAACGCCTGTCGAGGTCTTAAGATGCCTGTATCTGGTGAAAAGGTTTTCACAGATAAAACACACACACACACACACACACACACACAAAGAAGTAACAGAAGTGATGGCTGCCAATCCGTCTGTTCCAGAGTTTGCTTCCTGATATCATTCATTCTTCCTGTCTGTTCTTTCTGTAGCAGTGAGAAGCTCTGAGGTGTGCAAGATCATAAATTCATAAGAGGCATGTGTGCGCGCACACACACACACACACAGCATTTTTGTCCTGTCTTCTATCAAAAAGGGGGGATTTGGTGGCTAAACGACCCGATGCACCCCTTGTCTCTCCCATCTTCCATTCACGCCTTGTGGCTTTTCACCAGACAGGCGACCATTATGCCTCACTGTCTCCTCACCATGGCTGTGCTATCACATCAGCAGGGATAAATACATGGAGGGGGTGTATGGCATTTATAATTCCCTCCTGTTTCAGATGAGCAAATGATAGCCATTACACCCCACCCCCACCCCCACGCTCCGTCCTTTCACAACAGGGAGAGATGGAAGCTCCTGAATATAATGATGCTTTTTAAAAAGGCGACCAAGATCACAGAAGTAGTTGATTCTCTAATGTGTATGTGGGGGGAGGGGGGTGAAGATGCTCGATCATTTACTCCAGTGGCACAATGGCACCAAATTATATGTACATTATAGAAGTGTTGTTGCGATGTGTTCCATCTGCGGGTGAGAGGGGGGAGGTTCATTCGAAGCACTTCAAGCTAGTCATCACTGCACTGTTTTTCTTTCTCATAACATTAGTACCAGGGGCCTCTGAGTGCAGTGGGAAAGTGATCATTTATTAAATCTGTAGAGACTTTTATCCACTAATTCTTCTTCATCTCCATTCCTCTCTTTATCTTGCTCCAGCTCTGCCCCATCCACTTGTAATTACACAGGAATTCTACCTGCAGCAAAACTCTTCCACTCTAAATGAACAGAGAGATGAGGCCCGATCCTGTGTTACAGCCTGTAGGGCGCTCAGAACTTTTCTTATGTTGTCTTTTCTTTCCCCAGGCTAGTTTCATCTTTTACAGCCCTTTCGGCACTCATTGCATCAGTGTGACTGGACGTGAGGCACAAAACTAATATGACGCCACTAGGCTCAACACATGATGTTGTTATCCATCCGTAATAACAAAAGAAATGTGTGCATGTTGTGGAGAAATAAGTCTGCATGCAGTTCTTGTTTCCAATTAAATATCCTGGAGTAATGCTCATTACCTCGAGCAAATCAGCTCCGATCATTAAGCTTGACAAAGTGAAATCATTATTTATATCCATGACAATGCTATTATCACAACAGCATGTCCTGGAAATGGAAACAGACCTGACACTCGTAACCAATCACCAGCTCGATTTTCCATGAGCCTGAATTCAATACTGATGTGTGGTTTCTGCTAATGTGACTCATATTATCCTTAGATTGTGAGTAACCTCAGTCTGTGTTTCTCTGCAATCAGATTCCGCTCATATTCTCATTCCGGGGACCTCACCCTCCTTTTTTTCTGTCGTTGAACGTCCGACCTCTCCAGGTGGATGGACTGGAGACGGACGCACGATTCAAAGGAAGCAAAGGCAACAAACAAACGTCAACCATCCACTGCCTCGTCACAGCCGACGCACCACTCAATCAGTCAGTCGCCAACCATCGTGAGTTCATGAACGTGGATAGAGGGGCGGGCCAGCGGCTGCGAGTGCAATATTGTTGTCATCTGGCGTTCTCAGGAGGTGAGATGAGGAAGCCATCCATTGCGCTGTCAAGATTGTCAACGCATGACAAATGACTTAGCTGAAATCAATCATTTTCACTTATTTCTCCAAAACGACAGGTTTGAGGGAATTTACCAGGTTAAAATGTCCCACAAGTGGCATTTTTTACCATTTAAGGAATCAAAAGATGATTAAATGTCACGGGAAAGTCATTGCACACAAGTACAAACAGGATTTGAAATGAGCCTGGAATTGCTCGTCTTGGCAGGTGAAAAGTTAACACATTGTTTTGCAGAATTTGCCATCATCTTTCCCTGAGTAAAACCTACAAGCACATTCATGATGATTCACATGACTTTCACATTTTAGTCTACGTGTCTGTATAGAACCATGTGCTTTAGTAATTTTACAATAATCTGCAGTGGGGAAAGAGAGAGAAGAATATGAGATTAAGGAATATACAGACAGTGAGTGGGAACGCGACAGAGAAAGAAGACAGAGGTAAAACTTCAAAAGTAAGTTTGAGTGAGCCAAAAGTTTATTTCAACCTTGTCTGCCCTATTTCGTTGACTTTTTTTTTTTTTTCCTCAGATACACGTCAGGCAGCAATGACTGCAACACATCAGCTCTGTTCAGCTGCCTTGTTAGACCACAGCAAGCCTGCAGATATAACTGGGACACAGCATCATATGCACATCTGAACCGCTTCACAACTCCCAGCCACACACTGGAGGGCTGGGGAAGCCACACTGTATGATGTGGTAAAAAGTTCCCCACAGACAGATATTAAAGGATGCTGATATTAAACATCTTTGATGCAACGCGAAACAAGATACTTTTCACAAATTGGCTTGTCGGATTTCCCTCGGGGGGAGGGGGGAGAGAAAAAAAAAAAGCATTTGACTTTGAACGATCTCACCCCACTATAGTACACATTTTCAATAATTCACACTTACAGATCTGCATTTGCTACACTAAATATAAATAATTTAGCTCCATGAGTGCAGGAGTTGCAGCACTTTTTAGCAACAGATTATAAGGCGAATGCGATGAACTGCAAACGCCTGTTGAAGAAAAAAAGTGCATTATTTTCAAAGTTGCCATTACTGGCAATCGTGATGAAGCTTTAAAGAAAGTTTCCGCTCATGCATTCAGTCATTCAGCTGCAATTTCACGTTTTTGAGTTAATCAAAATGAATAGTCCTAGTGGTGTTTACAGCCTCAGTAGACTCACTGAACAGCCGGCGCCGTACGTTTTAACTGTAACCACATCGGCATGGCTTAGGAGTCTAATATAAATAAAAGCATGAATTAATCACTGAATCAATGAATATGCATTACAGTTTCTCCTCTGTGAATTATCCAATCCTGGGTCCAGGGGAGCTGATAGAAAGCAGTGCTCAGCTGCTCATGTGTGAAGTTTCTAGGTTAAATTTAAACTTAAAAAAAAAAAAATATAAAAATTACTTTTCATTTGACACATTCAACAGCTCAGTCAGATGAGGACATAGTGGATCCCAGGTGTCTGCTACCTACATATATATGCTAATACAGAGTAATTTACACCCCCAAATTAGAGTCTAACATACAATATGTGACTAATTTCAACTCTGAACTGTGCCCAGATGCCCTCATTGCGGGCGACAGATGAACCGGTGTTAACAGAAGACTCACAGATTGAACTACAAAATCAACTCATTTCAACAGTGGGTTTGACCCTCCTGTCAGTCAAACTCCCACCCAGCATCCGTAATCACAACCCCCTCTGTAATCTGACTGTTCTCCTCAAAAAACTCCCTAATAAGACGGTGTGTGTGTGTGTGTGTGTGTAATGTAAAAATGCACAGTGAGAGAGAGTGACCAATCCAATTAGAGGACAGCCAATCACTGGATTAATTAGATGGTAGGGATGACAGATTCGTCTACCAGAGAAGAAAAGATGAGGGAAGGGAGGGATGGGGACAGGTTGGGGTGACAGTGGTAATGAGAGAGGGCTCCCAATACAAAGACCAGGGGGAAAGAAGATGAAGAATGGAGAGCGAGGAACAAACCTCACTCACGTTGAAAATGTATGTTATTCTGAAAGAAAAACAAGCAAAAGAATGTGCAGACGGAGGAGAGGAAGAAGAAAAATCAATGAAAGAAAATGACATAAAGGGTGAGAAAATTAAAACACAACAAACTACGATGAAGGTTAAATGTTCAATGCTTGTTTTCCCCTCTGTTTGTCTGCGGCAGGATCACACAAGCATCAGGATCAAGGTGCATTTGATGAAACTTTTATGAGATCAGCTTGTTGAGTAGAAAAGCTGTTGAGTTTGTTCTCATATCTTTGACATGACAAAGGAGTTTATTTGATTCTCCTCTTCATGGATATAACATCTGAGGTGATCACAGTTACAACCTTTGAATAATACACCACAGGCTCACGAGCCAAATTCTTGTCTGATTTACAAATCTCAGCAGTTAACATCACCATGGCAACCAACCAGATGAACCCTCCCAGATGGTTTGGTAGATCAGACTGCGTTGCTGGAGGATGTCCTGTTAGATTCTAGCTTAGATTTGTCGATCCTAAGAAAAGAAGGAAACATCACCACATGGGCTCCATGTCATGACCGTACTTATGACGTGTTCTTTCCGATGCCCCGACGCCTCAAATCACCAGCATGCCTCCTTGACAGACATGTAACCTGCTGGTCACCTTCAATCAAACCTCACACAGATAACCCACGCTGTGTATTTCTAAGACATGATCCTTTTCCTCCGTCTGCCTCTCTCACCCTCTCTCTCTCTCTTTCTGACCTTTACTGTCCCCTTCTAACTAAACTAGACACTGGAGGGATTTGGACTTGCGGTCCAGCCAAGACCTGTCATTGCCAAAGTCAAGGGAAGGTTTCAAGGCTGCACAAACACAGCAGGGGAGGTGCTGTATCAAACCAGCTCTGTTCTCCTGTTGCGGGCCACCTCCTCTTCTATCTTTCTATTGTGATTTTCGTCATTCTTGAGTTCTGCTGCATTCCATCTCTTTGAACGTCTCGCTCTCAGGAACAGCAGTTGGCCTCCAGCTATCGACCAGCTCGGGCCACTTTAATCGTGTTTGCCACCACTGGGAATTGGGAGTGTTTGTGTGTGTGTGTGTGTGTGTGTGTGTGTGTGTGTGTGCTGATCCTGCATCACCGCAGTCCAAAATCCTGCATGTGGAGGTGTTGGCAATATGACCTTTTAACTTGTCTATGAGAGAATACTATAAATAAAAACAGTGAAGATGACCTTTGAATACTGATGTGCTTAAAACAACCGATCTCATGAACTGTTTTATTCATTGTGTGTATTTGAAATGATCATTTTTGTCTTTCTGTCAGCAGTTTTGGGAGGAGAGAAGTGCGGCAACAAACATGATTTGCCAACACTGCGGTGTGAAATAACATTTCTCCTTTGAGATGAAGCAATTTGAGCTCATCTCCTTCAGTCACTGCAGACATTTGGAAACAGATCTGTGAGTCTATGAGAGCAAAATAGCTATTTTACTGCATCTGCATCTGGATGTATCTGATAAACATTCCTCGAAGTAATATGAGCAGTGAAATAAGACAAATGGTCTCATTTTGTTGTGTAAAGCCTTCAGCAGTGTGTGAAGTGGGTTCATGAGTGTGTTTTGTGTGTGTTGTTCATTAACTGCTCTATATTTATGTGTATAATAATTCCCAGATGCTCCTCCGGAACAGTTAGTGGAGGTCAGCGCTCTAACTAGACTAATGGAGCTAATTAAGAGGAAAAGAAGAAACAACATCCCCACATTGCTGGTTAGCAGATTTGAAAAAATGGTAATTGGATAACATGACAGAAACGGAGAATGTCCCCATGCCGTTTACTTGAGACCCTCCCTTCCCCTTCCCCTGACTCTCTGCAGACGGACTGATTGAGATCTCAGGAGAGGAGATGAGACCTGTGTTTAAAAGGGAAACATCAGTCTGGTAAAGTTCATTCATCATCATCATTATCATCTCCTGCTTGCGGTCACAGTTGCGCTAGAGGTGATCCCAGCTGTCAACGGGTGAACGTCAGGGTCCAACCTGGACGAGTCACCAGCTCATCAGGGTCACATGAAGGACAGACAGCCATTCACACTCACATTCACACCTACTGACCAGTTAACTTCAGCATGCTTTTGGAGGTGGGAGGAGGGTGGAGTACCTGAAAGAACTCCACACAGAAAGACCCCCAGATCAGGAATCGAACCCTGGACCTTCTTGCTATGAGTCGAAAGTGCTAACCACTGCATCAACATGTTATCATGATAATTGGAACACTTAAAAATGCACAAGCATGAACACACACAAAACACATACTGACACTTTCACAATGCCAGAAAGTTCTATAATTCTCTGAAAGTTACAGGCTATATACGGCGCTAACAGGGCTACTGCTGTAAACAAACCACCAATGTGCTTCGTTTGATTTGATTCGTAGCGTTGATGAGAACAGCTCTGACATTTTCAGGGGAAAATGGGTGACACATAAATTATGCTCAGTCATCACCGTCACTGTACCCATGAAGGTCTTTGATCAATGGCCACATACAGTCTAGATACGCTGCTTTCTGTTTGTTATAAAAAGAAAACAATGAGGTGTGCGTGAGACTTTTCATGGGGATATTTTAGCAACTGATAGAGGTATTCACAGTCTCTGTGTCCGGGTCCATTACACAGAGTGCTGCTATTTCACTCCACATTCCATGTCATCAAAGGCTCGAGAAGGGACGTGTTGAAATCTGTGCGTGCACCGACATACAGACCAACACACAACCTACGGACCACTCTCTCCCTCTCGCTACATTTCAACACATTTATTCACTCCATCTCACAGTTTCTATAAAAACAATCTATCCCATCAAATCGTCTCCTCCAGCCAAGCATTAAGGCAATCTTCTACGGCCCAGCAAAGGTTATTTTAATCTGCTGCAAGACGACAAACGTGTTGACATTAAAGCAGCACAGCTATTCATGTATGTTTGTCTGACCTGGGTCTCAGACATGACGTAGAGGTAGTGGTGATCAGAAGAGAAGGCCATGTCTCTGAGGATGGGACCGTTCTCTACCGCCTGGACCGTCTCATACTGCAGCGCACGAGAAGAGCCGTCGACCCGGATCTGGAAAAACACAGAAAGTATATATTTAAGATATGCACCATATTTCCAATCACTCTCTATCTTATTTTATTGTGGGAAATAGCAGCAAAATGAAAACAACACTCAAAATGCAATGAAAGTTCCCGATGGAGGAAAATGCTAGCTCATGTTACCAGCTAATGCGATAAACGATTGGTGACACGTGTGGCTTTCTCTCATCGGCTGCTGCTTTTTTTTTACATTCATACTGCAAATGATAGAGCCTCCGAGCCCGATTATCATTATTATATTCCAAATCCAGGATCGTTTGCAGATAACTGGTTCTGACTCGCTTCCGGCAAATCTGACACATCATCGGCATAATTATCCTAAGTCAGATTTGGGGGATGCAATCAACAGACACTGCAAGAACATTGCGTGAGAGTGTGTTAGAGTTTCTGTTAAACTGACTGAATGAGGTTTTTTTCTAAAAATCCTGGATATGAAAAATATCTAACGATGAAACTGCAGAGGAAACAATTTGGCAGCGGAACAAAGGTGAAGTCCAGGGCAATAACGTGTGCCGTTTGCTGCAAAGAAATCATGGAAATTGTACTTGTGGACATTATTATTGGCAGAATTACTCATCTACTACACAGTGCCTATGGATTTTCCCATACATTGTGACCTTCTGTGCTGCATATGAGAAGATCATTCATCTCCATTAAAGTTGCAGCCATTCAAAAGCGATTATGGTAATTGGGCATCTGGGAAAGAGGTGTGGCCTGTGGGCCGGTAGGCGTGTTTACTCAGCAGACAGTGCATACAAGCCCAGGCAAAGCCGTGATGTGTTGCAAATAAACATCTGTGAACCGAGCCAGCGAAGCAACTTTCAGTCGGCCCCCGGTAGAATACATGATGCTCCCACCCACGTTGTGGACAGGTGTGAGGAACGTGTTGTTGAAGTTAAGATGACTCCTGATAGTTCTTTGCACTCTTCAGCACTTAAGGGTTCACAGGTAGCAGACACCAATAGGAGATAATTGGACAGGGAGCAGATGGTCGAGCAGGCAGGTGAGTCACTTTGTGATTAATTATAATACGCTGATGACAGCATACTCTGTGTGCTGCCTGTCAGAACATCATTACTGATACCTTTTCACTGGCCGGACTAAATCTGCAAGTTCAAGATTTTAATCAAACAAACCAATGAACTTGTACGATCTTTTGGAACATTTTGTGTCTTGTTTACACATCCATGATAAAGGACACGGCACTGTTTACTGCTGGGGCTGCTGATATCTGTTCACAACAAATTTTTTTTCACTCAGATTTCATACTGGTCTCTGTCTCTGTTCCTCTTCCTTTGCCTCCTGCTTGGCTTGTGCAGTGATCTCAATCTCAAAGGACCTTCGCTGTATCAAAGCTGAACACGCTTTCACTGGGAGTAATTGTATGCAATGGGGTCAGTTGCACAAAAAAGAACAGAGGGCGAATAGGACAGAGAAAGAGGAGAAGGTGGAGAGAAACTTCCACGCGAGCCAAGGCCAGATTCAGCAGATGGGGTTATCTAATCTGTCTGATGGCGTGAGTTAATTCGAGCCGTTGTGTGCAGCATGTGTGCATGTATGCAAAGTGTGTGTGTATCAGCTTACTGCCACTGCAACAGTGATAAGTGAGGGGCCAATTTCTAAGCAGAGGCCACAGCAGATAGTTTATGGCAGTGGCTGGATATTGAGTTTTATTGTGTTGGGACAGATCCACAGTCACCAGGGAACACAGCGCTTCAGTGGGAAGCTCCCGTATATTATCCCTCAATCTGACCACCGAAAAACAAATGAGCCACCAGGGAGAGAACAGAATGTCCGCCGCTTTACTGACACTGGGACCGACGAGGAACACGCAACGGCAAAGGAGGGAAAGACCTGAAATACAATTTGTATTTCTATAGCAACAAACCAGGGACGCCCTGCAAACCAGTATGTTTAAAAAAAGCGCACTAATTCCCTCCACTATCAGAGTATTTAAAAGAATATGACTCCAGTCAACACGTGATGAAATCACACAAAAAAAAGGCCAACTCATAATATGGAGAACACTTTCAATTCCTGCGGTGAAAAGCCAAAGCTATTGATCACGGTGTGTTATAAAACCACTAATCCCAGTTTCATTGTCTGCAACAGTAATTATTAATATATCCTAAAGTGATTTTTTCATCAGCCTAAAATCATTTAGGCGAGCTGCTGTGGTGGTAGCCAATATTATCTGATTCCTTTTCAACGGCAATGAAGGGGATTAGCTGTTCTATGCTAAATGGATTACAATGCTAATCTCTGCTATCACATTAGCACGACACAATAGACATTCGCTGCCAGACAGACTTCATTTAGCCTCTGAGTGGTGGGAAGGTGAGACACGTGTGCACGTACATGCACAGAAACATGTACACAAACGTGCCCCCCCCCACCCCCCCATTTTTTTTTTCTGTTTGCCACTGCACTCGGATGCTCACACAGGCTGTCTGGCTGGAACTCATATGATAAAGAGGGATACTCTGGGGAGATCGCTGCTGCTCTGGAGTCACAGAGCACACCTCCTTTGGCCCTGCAAAATGTATGGCAAACATTTCTTTGAGAGCTCTTTGTGTGTCATGAGTGTGTGAATGTGTAGGAGAGGCACGATATCACAGACGTGGCAGAGAAATACAGATCCTCTGTAGTGTTAGTAGTGAATATCAAGCACCCTCTGCATCAATTGTATCCCCCTAGTGGCTGTGTCAAAGAAGTGCACCATCACTGGAGATTGGGACGGTGGCATCTTAGACTTGATTTCTTGTCATTTAACACACGCACCGTCGGTGCACAGATCAAATGAAATTACGTTTCTCGGCACACTCATATAGGACTAAAGTGCAAAAGATACAAATATTCACAGAATATAGATCTAAATATCCAAAATATCAGAATATAAAGAAAAATTTTAAAAATTTAAAAATTTAAAAAATCACCAAATGGAACAGCTTCATCCCGAGCCATGCTCTCATGATTATCCCAAAATATGTTTTTGAGACTCATTGGTGCCGAATGTGAGAGCAGGACTGATACATCCTGACAAACATGTAATTGGTAAAGTGAAGAGACAGAAAAAACACAACCCTGTGTGCAGATGGTATTTCTGTCCTGAATCTGTCAATGAAAAATAATGTGCCCAAAGTGACTATCTGCCTCTCTGTGGGGCTAACAGCCAGCAGAAGGTGTGATACAGAGAGGGAAGCCATTCCGGTGTGAAAACCACAGGAAGAATCCTCTCTCTGTTTCTACGTGTTGGCACAGTACGCCACAGAAGCACATGGAAACGACCACACTTCCTCTGACTCAACATGGAATGCATCTGAAAGCTGCTTACAATGCAGTGCTTGGGTCGTTATGCTAATGTGCTGCTGTGTCAAGATGAGATGAGTATAGTCAAATCAAAACAAGGAAATAAAATAAACGTTTGATGTTTAAAAGCAGGTATGATGTTTTGTCTTTCATTCGTTCATATTATGTGATACTGTTTTTGCTACATTATTCTGTGGAGAGTCATGCAGAGTGGTGGCAAGGGTAAAAACTGCATGGTTGAGGCAAAGTGCAGCATATGTAAGGAAGGAAAGAGAAAGGAAGAAAGAAAGAAAGAAAGAAAGAAAGACCCCCCCTAGAGCACAGAACAGGCGATTGCAGTAAATAATAGTTAAGAATCTACAATTTGGTGTGTGTGTGTGTGTGTGTGTGTGTGTGTGTGTGTGCGTGTGCAGACTGCAGCTCATCACACAGAGCTGCAGTCTGTTAGACGTGGCACACACACTCACTGGCCATGACCAACTGCTGGTGGAAGCTGCCATGAGCTGCTGGACTAAAGTATCGCTGCGGTCCCACGTGGGCCGTACGACTACAATGAGTTGAGTGGGCTGAAGCAGAATGTCACCCAAAGTCAGACAACACGCAGCGCCATTTTAATTCCACGTTTGTGTCGTACCTACTAACTTCCCAGTGCGGCTACAGGCCTGTAGTTCACCTGTTTAGGTCGAGTCTCCCTTCAACCAATTAGAAACCGTCTGGAGTGACAACAGCAGAGCCTCGTGCCAATTGCCACAGGAACCTAACCTGCCACACTTTGTACAGGTTCCAGCCCTCTTTGTCAAACCACAGCGGAGTGTTAGGTATTCAACCAGGCAAGGCAGGACATGCAATAAGAGACAGACAGAGACAACTGAGAGGAACATTGACTCTGGAAAGGAGACAGGAAGAACAGAAACAACGTATCGTCACCGCATAATGGCAATGTGTCTCTCCAGGCATTCTATTCATTCCGACAGCAGTACAATGGCGGCTGTCTGATTGCCCAAATCTGTCCAGCTGACTGAAACATATTGCAGACAGAGAGAAAGGGGAAGGAGGGAGGGTGAAAGGGGGTTTGCTGAGAATAACAGGAGGCAGACTGAATTCATCTCCGTGTCAGTCATCTCATGTGTCAATTTATAGCTTTAGGCGAGATGGACCGGTGCAGGACGAGTGACGGCGTTTGGATGATCTGACACTAATCTGAGGGAATTAGCAAAAATGCAGCACAATGAAGTGGGAATGCGAAGCTGTGGGTTGACATTGCTGGAGAGAGGAATCACAAGAGGTGGTCAAAGTGGAAGCGAACTGGTGGCGAGTGAATAAATATAACCATGGCATATATGTATCTGGTACGTCTTTTATACGACTTGTAATAGAGACAGCTTGATTGATTTCTGTCGTGGTTCAGACGTAATGCACAGTCTGACCTGGAGGGTAAAACTCTAAACTCTACAGCTGATGTCGGCAGCTTTGTGTAGAGACCGAAAGAATCACATGGATAAAATGAATTGGAGGAACTGAGCAGCTGCTTCATCTACTTCCAGTCATTATCACCAGGTGGAGAGCTGCTGAGACTGGAGCTGCAGGCACAAAACTCTGGGACAACTTCAGCCTCTTGAGGAACGCAAAATATGCAGTGGCAGCATGCAAGGAACAACAATATGGGGGTTCTGAGGGCACTTCAGCATCGTCCCCGGAGCAGCCGGGCTGAAACAGGAACCTTTTTATTACCACTCAGCCACTCTACCACCTGAACGTGATCAGCACTGAACAGGTGCTGAACAAGCTCGTCCCCTTGAAGAGACAAGACAAGACACAAAAAAGAACTCCAATTCAAGTTCTGTAAGTGAGCAAGCTCATTTGAACTGATGATTGTCCCTACTGGTGCTTGTGCAGTCTCCATCAGCTCACATCTGGGATCTGACACGGAGCCGGCAGAGCCGCAGGGGAACCCCTGGCTCTGTGACTGACCGCTGTGGCATTAAAGGTGTGGTACCTGTTAGCCTGCAGGTCTATGTGGCCTACTAATCTAACCTTATCTCCCTGCTGAGAGCTAGAGAGAAAAAGCGAGGGGAGAGGCAAGAAAGATGGACAAGAATGTTATTGTGGGCGATGATGGTGTTGGACGTGAAAGGGGACAAGTGTCTGGAGGCTTCCGAACTCATTGCTCCCTCCTCTTCCCTCAGTCTCCCAGTCTCCCCCTTGGCTTTAAGGGGTGACTGACAGGTCTCCCTGCTATCATCGCCTTCACCGCTGAGCTGCCTTACAGCACTGAGAGCAGGCAGGGGACTTGCAGCTCAGCTTTTGTTACTATTTTCCATCCTCTGTCATTGCTTTTGATATCCCCCCCCCCCCCCCCCTTTCTCCTGCATTCTTTATCATTCTTGAAGTCATAGCAGGTTCAGCCTTGAGAACACTTGTGACCTTTTTAACTTCTAATGACCGGCTGCGTTTCTAAGATGTTCTATCTTTTCTTCCATTCACTATATACTTCTTTCTTTCATCATGATTGTCTGTGGACTGACGTACTTTGTACTCCGTCAAGGCCCCAGAGAGATGTACATTTCTAGACAGATTCAAACATTCGACAAAAATCAAAGAAGAGTTTGATGAGTTGGTCTTATTCCACAGAATGACAATACAATGCGTGTGGGTGATCTATGTGGATGAGGATAGGACACCACGTCAGTCTGTCATGTCAGTAAGACCTAAAGAACCCCCTTTATTGTTGTAAAGCACTATGTGTTGCATTTTTCTTTTTGTATGAACAGTGCTTTATAAATAAAGTTTGATTTGATTCCTCTCCTTTTACCACGGATGCTCATTTCATTTGCAGTCTTCATTTCAGTCCTCCATTCGGTTCTTTGCTGTGAAGACGTCAAAGCCCGTTTCTATTCAAATGCTGTTTCCCTCATCCTCACTGCTGTGTGTGTTTCACTTCCAATATCCACTTTCTCTGTTTCATTAAAGCAATAGCAGAGGTGACAGGCAGCAGACATCCCCCATTTTTAGCCCCCCGCCCCCTTGGCCATTTCTCTTTCAAACCAATTATTTTCTACACTGTTTTTACATTCCTACCTGTTTCTGATATGAGGCTGTTTCCGCCGCTGCTGCTGCAGCAACTGCCGAACCACAAGGAGCCCACAGAGGCGACGGCATAATTTGAGGCTCACATCACCACCTGTGTCTCTATTAGTGGTGCAACCTGGTGGCAGCTCTCCAGAATGGTGCACACCCCATTATATTTTGTGACCAGAGGCCACTGTGTGAAAGCTAAAAGGCTTTGGGAGCCATTAATGAAGTCAACATGCTCCCGGAGTATCGAGGGCATCAAATCAGTGTATTGTGTTGAATCAGGACTTGGCCTTTCAGACGACACAGCGGTGCACAAAGTCACAGCTTATGGATGCCGTTCATTTGGAGGGAACACTGGGGACAAACTGTTTGAGCAGCTGGAACTGTATAAGTACAGTCCGCTGAGACAAGTCAAGCTGTGGGTTACAGAGGCCGTTGGAAATGGTCACATCTGAGAAGACTGGGAGCTAGGAAAGTGAACATACAGAGGGTGATCCATAAGAGAGAGCGGCGGGAGTATTCATTCATTCATTCATTCATTCATCCTTCCTCTCCTGATCGCTCCGGTTATGGGTCTTGGTTGTGCTGCAGCCGATCACAGCTGTCAACGGCTGAATGTCCTGGACAAGTCTGGACCGGCTCATCAGGGCCACATGAAGGACAGACAACCATTCACACTCACATTCACACCTATGGACAATTTACAGTGACCAATGGACCTCAGCATGCTTTTGGAGGTGGGGGGGATGCTGGAGTACCTGGAGAGAACCCACACAGACACAGGGGGAGCATGTAAACTCCACAAATTCCAGGCCAGGGAGAGAACCAGGACCTTCTTGCTGAACAGACGACAGTGCTAACCACTGCACCACCATGTCACCTACAAGTGCACGTATGTAAGAAGACAGGTTGGATGCTTCCTGTTCTTTTACCAATTGTCTATATCCTTCCTGCTCAAATGTCAGTCACCAGTTTATTCAGCTGGAGAGGATAATGAGTTCAGGTTCAGACATGTCATTTGTGCAAAGCTGACTGAGAATCACTGACCCTCGACGACCTGAGGTCGGGATGAATTGGATAAGCAAACACAGCGATGTTAAAAAAAAACCCTAAGATCAGTCTTACACAGGAGGGGTCTCTCTTTAGAAACCCCAGATGAATGTGAGCCATTTAGATAATGGTCTGTTGACTGACTTTGATCAACATTCGCAGCGTGAACTCCAAAACACCCCCCACTGTGGCTTCTATGCTTCTTTATGTAAGCTAGTGTTTCAGAACACAGGGGCAGGGGTGCATTCCTGTATCTCAGTGGGGTAAACTGCACAGTTCTTGTCCTGTACGACCATTCGGCTGCTTCTATAAATGTCAATCAGCAGTCGATCGGCGCTGGGTGGTGGAGACGAGCCGGGCCCCAAAGGGATGTCTAGGTCTGATAATGACCTATCGACAGGCTCAGATCAACTTCAGTCGAGGTGGTTTGACTTTGAGAACACTTTTGTCCCTTTTCAACCAGACTCTTCTTGTTTTGTTTTTTTATCTATCCTCTTTCTCTCACCGCTTATCAGTCTGTCCGCTCTTTTCTGCTCGATACTAATTTTCAACTTGTTTAACAGGGCCAATCAAGTACTTTGTTTTTCAGGGGTCTGATCAGCTTACTGCCAGTGAAGCAAAACACAAACTACAGCTCATGTCTGCGCAAAAAGAAACTGTCAAAATAAAGAACCCTGAACCCTGTTGAGGTACAAATACAGAAAAGAAAGTGTGGTCGAGAGTGACATGTGAGTCGGAAATGTGTGTGTGTGTGTGTGTGTGCCTGCGTGTGTCTATCCAGGTGTGTGAATAATAGATGGGGAGCTGAAAGCCAGACGCTGTCTGAGAGCAGACATCACCCTAGATCCCGTTACCACACACTGCCATCAGAGGAACACCAGAGACCCCGAGCACACTCATGCACACACCTTGAGTTCGAGCGTTAATAAAGATGCACAGGGTGATACGTGCACGCTCTCACACACAGACACACGCACACACTTTTTGCCACGGCTGTACTCATATTCAGCACTTTCTCTGCCATGATTCTTTGCTCAGGTGTAATGTGGGAATGTGTTTACAAGACGCAGTTGATTGGCACACACACATGCGCACACGCACGCACACACACACACACACACACAAAATTATTAAATCTATGCATCAGAGAATGAAACTGAGATCACACCTCCTCATTGATTCATTTATCAACCTACCGTCAGAACACGGTTTGTGTGTGTGTGTGTGTGTGTGTGTGTACATGCATTTGTTGCCTACCTTTCAGCTTCACATTGTGGTGATTTATGAGGTCCCTTCCAAAGCTTCTAATTATACAGAGAAGAATCGTAGGAGCAATTCCTCAGAGATAAGCAGCTGTGAATGTCTGTGCGCCTTCTTTACTGTCACTGCATGTGTGTGTATGTGCACATATAGTAGGTGAGCATGCGTCTGTGTGTATGGTCCCCTGTTTCCAGCCCCAAGGGCACTTCCTTTTCCTTTCTCATCTCTCCTCTTTCCTTTCATTCCTGTATTAAACACACTGGCACACTCCCTCTATTATACCTGTTTCCTCACTCAAGAGAGAAATTGCATCGCTGGCAAAGCAGCAGACAAACAATGAGCAGACTGAGAAAATGAAAAACAAGGAGAGGGAGAAGGGGAGGGGGGTCTGCAGTAAACCCTCAAGGCATGTGTTGATCCACCAACTGCTATAATGGGAGAAATCATCGGAGGGAGGAGGGCGGGACTGAGAGAGAGCAGGACGGCTAAAGGCCAGCGTCCACTGGAAATGCTTTGGATGAATTCCCTGAGTAGCAAACACTGAGATGGTTTATTTAATGGTTTCACTCTGGACCGCCTGCAGGAGCTGTTTACGACAACATTACATTCATGCATGTTTCAATGAACCTACCTCGGTGTCAGACATGCTGTTTACTTTCATTGCTAAATAATTAAGACATTGTAGCTGTGTTGGATAAACTCTGAATGCGGATCAGCATAATATGAATGCACTCTGCACTTGTGAATCGAATCCTGCTTATGACACCATGTACATGTATGTATAACCATACAGACAAGGTTATTCAGACGTGTAAAGTGAAGGGACGGCATCGGGCGTTGATATTTGAAGGGTCATTTTCATAGTGTTTCTTCAACGGCGCATGACAGCCTTCCTTGGGTTAAGATCTACAGCTGCCTGAATTCCGTCTACTTCACCCTGAATCATGTCTCACAGGCTAGAACTTTCAGCTTGTCCCTATATCACCTTAAGGAAAACTGCTATGATGACATTGGGCAGCTGTTTATTTAGTGGCATGGCTATCCCTTCAATTAGTTTTTAAACTTTATCAGGTTTCTTTTCGCAAGGTCAAAGAGTTGCAAACAATTGGTTATGAACTCAGTATTGTTTTCCCACCCTTGAACCAAAACACACTTTAGTATGGGCTTATTTGCACCGACTCCATGGGAGGTTTTTGTAAAATTAGCGATACTTTATCAAGGGAACACATTATAGTTTCACGCTCATGCATTATGTCGACAAACAAAAGCTGTGTATTGTGCATGATGGAGGCTTCACAGTGGGAGTTAAATAACCTCATAGGAATAGAGATGAATGTGTGCGTTGCTACGGATATGGTTGTTCATGGAATCATGAACAGTGTATGTGTGACTAGAACTCTCCGTGCACATTAACAGCAGGAAATTACATTCTGAAAATCATAATTATACAAATCATCCTTATCATCATTATCTTGCCTGCGTTTCTAAGTCGTCAGATGTACACGTCAACCCTGCCTGCTGCTCCCTCTGTCCTTGACATATAAGTACATCGAGCGAACATGCGGTGCTGTCAGAGCGATGTGTGCGAGCCAGAATGACAGAGAGAAAAAAGAGGAAAAAGAGGAGAGATCCAGAGGAAAAGGAGTCCTATCACCTGTCGAGCATTCGATAGAGATGGGTGTAAGCTGAGCTAAAACTTGGAGAAAGATAGAAGGTAATTCTCTCTGTTGGAGAGACAGTAAGAGGGAGGGGGAGAGGTCTAAGAGGATATTTGGTGAATGGGGGACTGTCAGCTTGTGTTGTGCAGAAATCCTCTTATACCTCAAAATTTCAATTAGGTGGGGAAGCGCTTCGCGCGGTGCGCTTCTCTCATTCCGCTGTGTGAGATGTACAAGGTGCACGAGGAGGGATTTGTCACAGCGGCGACAGGCCTGCTCCACCTACCTTATGATTTCAACACACACACACACACACACACACAAATATGTATGTGTGTGTGTGTTAGAGAACATAGAGGAAGAGCGCTCCTGCTTCTAACTGCCGAAGCCATTTGGAGTGACAACAGCCGTGCACTTGATGGTACTTCAGTGTTCAGTGAACAGTGTTACAATTGAGTTTGTTCCACTGAGGAGAATCTGAAATTCAAACTCCACAGGTTTGCGTCGGGCCGCTGTCATCTGCACGACAGCTACAATTACACCGTGTGTCAACCTCACCCAACGACATTGACTTACAGCAATTACAACGCCAAAGTAGCGTCCCGCTCCCATGGTCTGTTTTCATTTAATTCTACCTGAGTGTTTCACTTTTAATTCTGCTTCATTCCTGTCATCATCTCCTGCGGAGAGACAAAAAAAGACAAAAAAAACAAACAGGGAAGGATCAAAATAGTTGTATCAAACATCAAACTGTCGTCATTGACCTCCATTTAAAACTACCCATCTCATGTTACCTCTGTCCCGTCTCCTCGCAAACCATCACTCACTCTCCCCCTTTGCTATTCCTGAACTCTTTTTACTCGGTGCCTCTCTCGCCCCTCTGC
>CAAKHB010007486.1:102314-130620 GCA_901007665.1 Aeoliscus strigatus | reverse complement strand
GGATCAATCGTTGTGTGTCAGACAAACACACCCTAGGTGACTACAAATATCAGACCCACACTTATGTGACGATGGTAGATGTCTTTGTCAGTTGAAAGCTCCAATTAACAGAAACCTGTTTGTCTTCAATAGACGCTAAACTACACAGCAACAATTCAGATCTACCAAACACAGCAGGATCAATGTGCATAGGGAGAGAAGCTCAGTGTGTGCTTGTCCCAAAGCTAACCCATGTTGACTCTGTGTTTCAGGTGAGGTGGACCTGGTAGATTACAGGAAGAGAATGAATGATCCATCTGGACATTTCCTGTTCTCTTTCTCTCCTTACGTCCCTCTGTTGTATGGCTAGACTCGCCCTGTGTTACCATGGCAACACGGACTAGTGTGGATACTCCAGAGGAGGAGAAGAGAGGGGAAGAGGAGTCCACCTGCCGTCCTCCAGACGAGCAGCAGAATGAAGCCGCATACGAGGAGTGATCAAGAAAACTCATTTTCCAAAATGTATTTGTCTTTCAGCCCCGACACGACTTCTGTCCCCACGTCACTTCCTGTCCTTCTTTCCTCAACTCCCTTCCTCCTGTCAGTTTCGTCTGCCCATGCCGCCGCTGAATGAATTAGTAATGACAGAGTTGTAGTTCACAGTGGTGAAGGAGGATTGTAATTAGAGAAATGTCAGTCCCGCTTTTGCCGAAAGAATGAGAGAGAAGCTATTAATGTCAGGGACGTTAACACTTTGTTGGAGAAACAGTACAATGTGCTTGATTTGACGTACAGGGACCTAATAGTCACATAAATGGAACAAGAGACCTAGAGGACGACTGCAGATTATGTCCCTTATGGAACCATGACTGTTTCATTAAATATTCTCCAAAAAATCAAAACATACTTGGTCTGATTGTGAGTGTTTTAATTCTAATGCACTAACAGAATCCACTAGTGATTCTTTATTTATTCTATTTCTAATCTGCTTTTCCCTTTCATTCATCAGTATTTTTTTCAATTAAAAAATAAGGACGAATAGAAACATGTCCAGTGGCTCAAACGGCATGAACTGAACATGTATTTATCTATGATTTCCACCAAACACGGAGCCTTGTCCTGATTCCAATATATATCCTATGATATATGAGAAGCTCATGTGGCTTTAGAGGCAGAGGTGAGTAATAAAGTCTGGTCATATCTCCGTCGGTTCGAGTCAACACAGCTGTCACACACTGATGTAACAATCTGACCTGAGCAGGTCCAGGGTGCTGAAACTCCCATCAGATTGATAAAGATGTTCATAAAAGGATTTATATTGGCTGTCACAGAGTGTATAGATTCCTATCAGCCACATAGAGATGCAGCCTCAACGCACAAGTAAACATGTACATGCACGCACGCACACACACCCCAATACATCTTCACTATTTATGCCAGCAAACCTACTGTGATCTGTGAGATCTCCCCAGCTGATTCTGGTTCAGACGTGTGGTATTGCATGACAGGAGGAAATCACACAGATATCATCAGATTCCTCTAATGGCTTGCAACAACAACAAAAAGGGTGACTGTCGATCCACAATGCAGCCAGTCATCACCGCTCCCAGTACTTTTCCACGTAACTCATTTACCAGCATCCTGTTTATAACAAAAAAAAGTTTATTTTCGTCTCACTGTGAAATTCATAACACTTCATCCATCTCTCCGGTGAATTTTATCAACACATTTAAGGAAGACACATTTCTTATATTTTGTCGCATGTCACATTTAATAAGCTGCTGTCAATCACACAGATTTAGATGCAGGGGATTTTATTGCAGAGATGAAACCTGATTCAACAGGCCATTATTACTTGTCGCTGTTTTTTTTGCATTTGCGGCCACTATCACGTCCCTTTCAACATGCTGTGCTGATATTGTCATTGAGTTGGCATTATTCATGTCATTTATCCTCATAGATCACATTTTAGCTCAAGGTGTAATTTGTTGCTGCACACCAAACAGACATGACGAGAAATGACTGGTGGCACGAAGCTGCTTTCCTACCTATCAAATTAGGAAGTTGGGGAAGTACAGCAACAAAAAACAAGTAGTGGATCCAAGGGAGTTTCTAAAAATGTTAATCTGAAATTCCTGGAACCTGAGTCCAGGATGTAAGGCAGTGAAGTTTTTCAAACACAGTAAGAGAGCTGAGAGCTGAGAGGGAAAATGGAGGCAGGAACAGAGGAGGGAGAGGTGCAGACCCATTCATTATCAGATTCCATTAGTGTAGAAACAAAGTGAAAATAAACAAACAGGAAAGACTAATTATGATGGAGCCACTTGATATAGCACTCGTGGGTCCACGTATTACTGTGGGCTAATGTTTTTGCGCGCACGTGTCGACTGATATGCATGCGCAGGCACTGCCATGTGTGTTTTCCAAAGCTTGAAAAAGTCAGAAAATGTGACATTGCTGTGTGTTATCAGGCTCCTCTCAAGGTTGCCACACACTACTTTAATTAACACACACCGCCAGAGGGAGGCTCCACCGATAAAACAGCAACACAACCAAACTCTCTACCAATGTTCCGACAACATCGCTGCGGGCTGGTCGTTGTTATGTTGTTGCCACCGTGATGCTCCGGCGGTAAATCAAACTGAGAGAAAATGAAGGCTCCCGTGCACATCGAGCAAAGATGAGAGAAGGTTGAACACAAAGAGACATTTTATGAAGAGAGAATATGTAAAAAGGTTTAAAAACACGGTCAAGGTCAAGTAGTTATGGTGAAACATTCATGGCCACAGCGTGTGTATGAATTATTAAAAGGAAAATAAGCATGGTGTGTGTGTGTGTGTGTGTGTGTGTTCTTTTTTTTTAAATGTGTAAAAGGCAAGTTGGTGACCAAACCTGAAGATTTAATCTTACCATACACAGTTGTGTACACACACTAACTCCTTCTCTCTTGCTCAGACATACAAACACAGACAGACACACACACATACACACATAACGCCAGATCTGCTATGCACACTGATAAGACCACACAGAGGAATACACCATGTCCACGAGTATAATACATGACATCCACAGAGCACAAATCAGTACACAACTGTCAAACACAGAAACAAATCCTCATCTAATCTCTCTTAACTCCCTTTAAATTAGCCTCTGACCCAACACTTCTTTCTTTCTTTTTCCCTTTCTCCCAATCAAAACCTCTGCTCCCCCGTGATCGCGCTCTGCGGGGCTCAGTCGGATATGAAGGGACTGAGAAGACAATACCAGAGAGGGAGCTCCTGCCCCATGAAAGAGCTGGGGGAACACCGGGGAGCTCTGCAGAACTCTGCTCATGTTACAAGCATGTTGAAGAAGCCACGGACAAAAACAGAAAGCAGCAAGGAAAGTAATTAAAATGGAGCCAATCAGACCGAACCAGCACATCCTACAAAACAAATTCATACATAGAGAAAAAAAAGGAACAAAGGAAAAAGGGAGCGAGCAGACAGAGAAGAATAGAGGAGAACATGTCTCCTCTGGTGTCTGACAGTCCAGGGGATGATTTATGGTGAGCATTGTCTCACGGTGTAAGTGGCCGCTGTTGGTTCTCAGCATGGGAATGAGAGCACCATGAAACGGAGAAGTCTGTGGTCTGGTGAGGACTATGCCCACAGAGAGAAGGAGAAGGAAGACGGGGGAAAAGGAGGTATGAAGTGGAGGCCACCCTCTGAATGGTTAAAAAAGTCTTCAAGCACAATGTTCATTCTTCATCCTCATCCTCATTCAGTGTGTATTCTGTTGTATACACACACACACACACACACACACACACACACACACACACACACACACACACACCCCTGGGTAAATTCATACTAAAAAACCCAACCACAACCCTGCTTTGCCATTTTTATTTATTTGTGCTAATGGCGATCGAGGAAATGTCGGGTGATGATCCAGTACCGAGCGAAGCGGTGAGTAACGCCTCATCAACATGCCATCAGCGTGTGCTGACGTAGCAGCCACTGTCTCTCAATTTAAAGGTTTATCGATGCACATGTGATGAGAGTGAGATCACTGCTGCCAAGTCACAGTGAGGTCACATTCGTCTTCAGTGATTTCTAGATGAGACGCAAACACGGAATGGGAGCCCAAGTTAAAACACCACAAATGGTTCTCATCGGTCAGGACAGTCTTCACTGTTTCACATTCATTGTTTCAGTCACATAAATCCTTCCCAGTTCAAACATCAAAGCAATCCAGAGCACCTCTAAGTTAATATTCAAGTTCCTCATTAAGTGAAACTAATCTCATTAGAGGAAAGGGAGACGTCCTAATGGCATTATTAATGTCACTGGCTACATTTATTTTCCTGCAGTAATTTTTCCTTCGTTGTTCTTCCATTTGATTAAATCTCCCTTCAAATGGAGATGAATGATTGAATACATTCAATCATCTACTTGTCCAAGTGGGCACTCGTGTTTGAAGTCAGTGTTGGTCGTTCCGTCCTGATGTGTAAACTGCGATGGAAATGAGGGGTTTTTGGTTTGGTTTTCAACTGATATGGTCTTTGGGAGAGACATCAAACGGTTCCACTATGTCTTTTATCTCCTCATTCTCAAACTGATTTAATGTGCGCACACACACACACACACACACACACACACCATTCATCTACATTCTCAACAACAGACATAAGAGAAAGACTGTGCGCTGTGTCATATTGAAGATCTGTGTATTATCAGCTCATTAAATGTCCATCAAAAGAAGCTCAGATATGAGATTGTCGTTATGTGCCGTGCCCATCGCCGCCCTCTGGCAGCAGGGAGTGATATGACCAGTGTAACCATACATCAGTGGCTGTGACAAACCGCGATTTGTACCTAAACCCCCCCGAGAGCAAACAATTTGCAAATGTTGGTTGACCATTGTGTCAAAAAGTAAGAGTCAGGATTATTATGTGTAGTTCACTGTTGGCTGTTTAATTCATCTTGGACGTGTTGTGTCATTGGACTGGTATCCAAATGTGTATCTGTCTCAGCGGGACACACACCCCTTGTTATCAGTGATAATAGTAGACGAAAGGCGCCAGCTGGCTATTGGTGGGTGCAGTTTGCCCTATGTGAAGCCTTCTTATGGTGGCGATAGCAGCTACTTAATGTGACATTCACACCCGCTGTCTGGAAAGACGAGCGTCTGGAGCTCCCTTCTCTTTCCTGTTCTCCTTTTGATGCACCTCCAACACTGACTTACATTTCCCAGCAGTGCTGGCACTCAGCAAAGGGAAGTTGTTCTTGCTGTTTTCTCTGCCTGACTGGACCAAGCCAATAACTTTAGTCTTTAATGAGCATGCCTTGTTACTCCCCCAACACTCCCATCCCAAGCTTTGTGTGGAGCATGAGTGTGTGTGTCTATGTGTGAGAAGGATAGTGAAGGAGGCAAAGAAAAGCGCCTACAACACAAAACACCTTCATGGGGATGAACAGAACTTGTATCGTGTGCAGTGGGACAGACTCTGGGGCAGACGGGATTAGGTTGTTGTGAGGGATGAAGCAAAGAACGGAGGTAGAATGCATCAGGAAACATTAAACCAAACAGCTTCAATCACTGTCAACAGAAGCTGTGAAGTTTGCACGTGCGCACACACACACACACAAATACACCGATAGCCTGGGGATACTATGTCAATCCGCAAAAACCTTTCTCACCAAAACTGTAATCCCCTCAACCTTCCCCCCTCACAGCAATTTCCAAAGTCTCCACTGATGTTGCATCACTGCCGCCGTCTGTTTGATGACATCACAGACGTTCCTTGAGGTACGGATCAGGAAACAGCCACCGGTGAACATGCGCCAGACACTGAGTACGCCGCCAAAAGCTCCTTAAAGCCCAAAGCTGGTGAGAAAAGCCTGATCTACCAACCAGTCAAGCGATGAGCAGGTAAATAGGAGCCAGTCAACAGACCTTATTACCGTTTATAGGCAACAGAAATGTGACGCGTACATGCAAAATATTATGGATGCAGATATAAATATGGCTCAATGAGGAGAGACAGCAGCCATATGGCAAACGCACACACCCACATGCACACTCTCACACACACAGTAGAGACAAAGAAGCTCTGGTCCAAACTTCTGTCTCAGCTGCAATGAAACCTGCTAAAAACTTTCTGCCGGAAGCAGGTGTGGATGAATATTCATGGCTGGAGCCAGTTTCAGGTTGCCTCTCCAACCGCTATTGTGTGAAGGAGTGAGACATGTGTGTGTGTGTGTGCGCACGTGCACGCGCTCTGTGAGAGTGTGTGTTGAGCATGTGTCTGTATATCTTTGACCGTGTGTAGGTGGAAAATGGCCATTGCTCAGAAAACACTTAAGGGAAAGAAGTGAAAACAAAAAGCGACCAACTGCACCACTGAATATTCATGAGGGAAGAAGTGACTCACAAAACATCACAGGAAGGAGTGTGTGTGTGTGTGTGTGTAGGAGGGAGGGCACTGAATCCCATTCAGGCAACTTTCCCATTAATTTGGAACAAATCTGTATGTTCTGTATGTTTCTTAAGCATATGTTGTTACAGAGCAGACACAAAGCAGAGATCTGTGGCGACTTCAATTCATTTAAATTAACAAGGAAAGATCCAGGTGGGTCTTATTTGTGTAGGTCGCCTCTCATTTGAATTTGGGAGGACATTTTGCTCCCTTAGATGTGGAAACATGACAACAATCGTGAACTGTGCTAAGAAATCAGCAAATACACACCAATAGCAAATGATAAGACACGGTGTAGCTACGTTATCGATGACCATCTAACAGTGTAACCGGCAGGTGTGTGTTCATTCTCAGGGACGAATCAGGCAAAAGATTTTAAACAGGGCTACACAAAGCACAGACTTATAGACGGAGGTGGTTACGGCTGAATTACAACAGCCAACAAATGAGTCACATCCAAACGTGACTTTTTAATTTTGTGTCAGGAACCTTTCCTAATGAAATACTTGCACATATACACACATTAAAGGGACCGTCTCTGTCTCTCTTTCACACATCTGCTTCAAAGCCTCTTCTGCTGAATGAGACGCTTTATCGAAACGAGGCCTCGCAAAATGCGAGGGACACATTGCCAAGGGGCTCACACACTTGTACACAGTGACACAGACATGCACACTATCACACTGAATTGCTGTCACGCCAGAGTAACAAGAGGGAAAAGCACATTTTCTCTGATCGTAGTACATTACCATGGAAACACTGTTTAACAGCTGGTTTGCATGCCAGAACTATGCTGGTATTCTTCCTCCATTATTTAAGCCCCATTTAGATGAGCTTTGTCCACTCAGTGATCTAGTGGGAGAAATGGCAGCATACATATTTTACAAGGGGGGGAAAGGGGGAGGCGGGGGGGTGGACCGCAATGTTCCATTGGACATGTATGGTCGGCAAGTCTCTTGGAGAAATCAAACATGGGGTGGGAGGTCTGGAAGGTGGCCCGAGGTCCAAAGACCGAGTGTGACACCAGGAGAATGAGCAGGCTGCCGAGGAGGATGAGGAGCAAGAGGCAAAGTAAACTGAGAGGAGGAACTGAGGATATAAAAATATA
Source organism: Aeoliscus strigatus (assembly GCA_901007665.1). Lineage (NCBI taxonomy): Eukaryota > Metazoa > Chordata > Actinopteri > Syngnathiformes > Centriscidae > Aeoliscus > Aeoliscus strigatus. The sequence goes on along the minus strand of CAAKHB010007486.1, from coordinate 123,064 downwards.
AAATCATCTACAGGGAGAAAACAATGAATTATTTATAACTTATGTTTCCCCCCATTAAGCTAGGATTGTACATTTATTCTATAAGTGGGGAGAGAGGAAGGAGAAGGGGAGATGAAAGGAAAATAAATTGTTGTTAAAAAGGAGAGAAAACCAGAGAGATGAGGAACGAGGCATGTTTGGAGCTTCCTACAGCTCTTAAAAGTACTGATTTCTCCGTAAGAAGCCACATGGAAAGAGACAGCTGATGTAGTTATTTCTGTCATGACTTCACCTCGTTATTATCTTCTCCACACTTGTGAGCAGTTTTAGAATCCTGCGTCGCACGAGGACGTAAATAAGCCATTTCAGGTCCTTTTATCGAATCATTTTAGCTGTTTGAATCAAATAACTGCAGGGTGCCTTTCAGCTCAAGGAGTTTCACGTGTTAAATTGCCCCTAAAAAGGAAATATCATGCTTGTTTGAGAGAGGAATGACACATGTGACACAAAGGCATCATAAGACCTTATACCGTGGCCTTCAGGAACACGTGCAGCTACCTGACGATGTGTTTGTTGGATGCTTTGTTGGACCCAACAAATTGTTCCAAGATTTAAAAAAAGCTACTAAGGGAATATACGACCTGTGGCTGAGCACAGCATGTATGTACGTGCACATATGACAGTGTAGACTGGTCCCTGACCTCCGTGTGTCATCTTGTGTCTGCCAGGATATTATGACAGTGGTGAGGGGAATGAGAGAGATAAGGGGTGAGTCAGCTAACACGCTCAATGAATTCCAATCAGGGTGGACGTGCTGCATCATGACAAACCTTCACACACACTCCACACACACCATGTGACAGCTACATTGGCATAGATGTGTAATAAATCTGATATGACTCTCAACTCATAGCGACCAAGAATAACCGTAGATATTCTGTTCTATAAATATTCATCTTTACCTCTGATCACCCGTCTTCCTCTCTCCCCCTTCTCCTACGGCTGCCCTGCCTGCTGTTCCAGTGCATCTCCTCCAGGTAAGGAGTGATCACACCAGCCCAGGACACCAAGCAGCGACATGTGGCACTTCTGCCGCTACACATCTCATCTGCCTAAATTAGCATGCATTACGCTATCATATGCTATCGTACGTTCCCACTGTGTGGGAGGATGAGAGCGTACGCGAGGTGGGAGACGGATCGGGACAGAGACAGAGAGAGAGTCGCCCCATATGGAGGGAAAGGCTGGTGTTCCTGAGTTGGATTGGCAGGTTTGGCAGTTTTAGACAAAAAAAAAAAAAAATCCAGTCTGCGGGGAATAGAAGATACAAGTGGATCCAGGACACACTCATTAGATTTTTTCCCTCCGAACACCATTGCAGCCTTCAACGGACAGATTCAGTGCATCTGATGTTGTGGCAGGGATTTTCGCCCAAAAGATGGCAAATTAAAACTCTGTCAAAAGCGCTTGGTCAAGACGCTTCCGTTTAACATGTTGATGATAACAGCAAAAACGACATACATGCATACGATGGCGTGATCATTCCTGTGGTGATGGACACGGCCTTCTGGATCTATTTCCCCGCAAAGTCAACATTTTAAGAAGCAGCTTTTGAACACAGTGCACAATGAACACACGGCAGGAGACATCATACGCCTGCTCAGGTCAGACGGACCTGTTGTCACGGTAATGTCCGCGTGTTACAAGTATGTCGGAACCGACTGACAATCATGGAATGTGACATGTGAGGCAATTCAGCATGTGCCAAACGTCTCAAAAATCAAAGAACATGGTGGAATTTTGATTGACAACCTCTTTTAGAATTTGAACTGACATGCGGCAGAAAGTGACACAGCTGGTAAAGTGAGCAGGTTATGAATAACAGTGGGAAACTACCAGTAAGGGGGACAAACAATTTACATACATGGAGAAAACAAAAGCTATTGAAAGGGTCAAGGACAGTAAAAGTTTTTAACTCGCTCGTTAACTGGAAAGACAGGTTACCAACGGCAACACCACAGTGACCACGAGTAGGCTGGCTTACTATGGAGGTCATCGCCAAGAGCTTTACATAAAAATAGGAAGAATAGGTGAGAGGATCTCTGTTTTGTCTACATGTCTCCATCTAGGTCAGGCTGAGACCACATGAGTGGCTGCTTACATTATTAACAGCTGTGACAGCGCGCGGGCTGGTTTTGTTTTCACCTTGTGTATGTCCCGTGGAGACGCCTACTGCAGCAGGGACGACCACAAAAGCGGTTTCGAGTATTGTGGCAACAGGAATAGAATCGGGGTACTCCGAAAGTATTCATGGCTTCACAAGGTCGGCTAGATTGATTGTCTCCAAAACAAAAAAATGAAGGCCATCACACAAAGAATAAAGCAACATTTGCACGAGTATTTGCAAATAGGATCACAGCAGAGCTGCCAACAGAAGTTGTTCCATTTCTCTGGTTTCAGTGCGTGGTCTGCTGACGCATCGCAAGGTCTGTCTGGAGCCGCACTATTGTTAAGGTGCGTGTGACTGAAAGAGGTGTTAGGTGACAGAGAGCAGTCCTCCTGATCAATGCAAGCATCCCTGATCAAACACATGAGAGATACTACTTTGTTTTCAAGCTGAAAGCAAAGAAGCCGGTTTAATGTGTAAGTATTATAAAGGACCCATGTCCCAACTTACAAGCGATCATGGACGCCTGTTGGAAACAAATGTAATTTATCTACAACGCAGCTGCAAAACGTGTACACACCTAGCAGCATCATGTGCAGAAAAGGGTCAACGAGTGTATGTTTACATACCTGATATCACATGAAGCAGGTGGAGGACATCATGGTAACATGGAAAAAGAGAGAGAGAGAGAAATCATTATTAAAGTGCAAAAAAAGAAGAAAAAAAACAATATAATCCATTTTAAGCAAAAAAAATTATCAAGGCTGACACAAAAAAACAACAACAGCAAAAACAACCAAATATTCAATTTACACCACATAATAACCACATATGTCAAACTAACGCCACAACATTCTGCAGGGGGTTGTTTGTGCAAACTGAAAAAATACCCACGGGCTGAAATGATCAAATTTGTCAGGCAGTTTTCAGCTCATACCCGCTATCTAATTTCCTTTTCCTTGCATTAACTCTCTGGCCCTGTTAGCGGTGACAGCACCGACACCCTGTGCCATGTTGTGCCAGCAATGCCTAGCACTCTGCAGTGCTGTGAGAGGGCCACAGCACAGCGGCTGCCTCACGTTAGAAAGATGTGATGCTGCTGCCTCCTGTGCCAGCTCAGAGCACCCACTAGACAAGCAGCACAATAGTGAGCTGCATGGAGGTGAGTAAACCCACACAATACATCTAGAACTTGTTTTGCCTCATCTTTGTCTCTTGAGGTTTTTCTGTGAGAGGAAGTGGACTTTGTCTGAGGACAGACAAGACTTGGGGGATCATTAGTGAAAAGCAGATTGGGGATTTACATACTGTACATATATAAAATATGAAAGCTCTGGAGTTCTCCTACCACGCGTTCCCTCTTGGGTCAATCATTTATATTCATTCTTGTAGCAACAGCAGTTTTATTAATCACCGCCAGCCATAATAGGGCCTGAAGTGGCCAGTAATTGATGTTTGCAGGGTTATGTGAGATACAGGTCCCTGGAGTTGGTCCATAAAGGTGAAAAGACCTCTAGGGGATGTTCTCCTTGTTCTGTTTCTTCCCTGACTGAACCTGCAGACATATGTTTCCTTTAATAAATCCTCCTTCATTCCTGTGTGGATACTTTTTTTTTTTTCTTTCAGTCAATCCACTAGAGTGTCTAACTCATAAAACAAACTAAAAACCCTGCACATGGCATTAAATGCCCCAAGCTTGTAAAGTGTCAGTTTAGCATCATGAGTCTGTCCCACAGAGCCCTCAGACAAACATTTTAAGAGGACAGCTTTGCTGGGATTACAGATAAAAGGCCGTAACTGTACAGCCGGGTTCAGCATCTCTGTCTTCCACATCAGCCTGCAGCAAACGCCCTTAATGGATCAACCCTAGTGAGGTACAGAGCCGAGGAAGTGTAATATCTGCAGGTTAGAGACAAATCACTCAGGATACAAGATGTCAAGGTTTCAAAGAGGAAAACAAGAGGTAAGCATGAGACGGTCTCCAAGTGTGTTGGACATCAGACGTTTAAAGGACAGAAAAGCAGAACAGAGGGGAAGCGTAAACACTGAGGCCCAATCCAAACAACTTTTAGTCTCCTACTGACAGGAAGTAGTAACTCTTCCCTGTTTGGAGTCCAGCCCGCGTGCTGAATGTAAATTGTGGCTGCTGCTAACATTGTAGTCAGACGGTGTGAAAAACAGATGGCTCTTGTTTCTAAGGTGCAGCTGACTTTGATGTTTGGGTGAATGATCCATTTTATCCAGAAGTCAAGCTGTGTATACATATAAATCACAGAGTGTTTTTAAGGCTCTGGTTGCCACGGTAACACTCACGTCCAGGTCCCTCCCGCTGCTGCTCGTTCAACTCCTGCTACATGTCAGCAGAGTACACTGACACATGTGTTTCTTTTCTCAAAACATTTGCTGAGATGCCTTGTAGGCTGAAAGCTGTGTTAATCACCATGTTTAGTCCCTTCTAGTTCTGCTTCTTCTCACTGCCACCTCTAGTTCAATGGAACAGAAAGGCATGGGTGCGATAGCATCAGCTGTCAGAGCCTCCTCCAATTCAGTTACACATTTACTAAGTAATTAATTGATTGATAATTTTTATTTCGAGACATAAACAATAACCTTCAGGCAGCAACCGCTGCTACAGGTTGTAAGGAAATGAAACACGGCTAATTCAGCTGAAACAACCGGTCGTGTCTGCCACCAAAGGGTGCTCCTGGATGTCAGCTGATTAGTGACACACTTACTTCAGATTAGACCTGCTCTAAAGGAAAATGAAAATCCATACTGACGCCCCAGAGGACTAAAGGCCGCTGCCAGTTTATGGAACCGGGTAGCACCGATACATCATCCCATCAGCGTCTCTGCATGTTCTTCATCTATCACAACCGCAACGTAGAAGGTCAGAACCCTCTTAATGGTGGGTGCAGGTCTGTTCTACTGGGAGCCACTTAAATCATTATCATATTTCAAATTCACACTTCCACAACATATGTGGCCCCCCTGACGATTCTCTCTCCATTTTATGAATTAGCATTTATACTTCATAATGAGAAAGGAGGCGGCCAGGCAGAGACATTGCGGCGCATGAAGAAAATGATGGAAAATTTGGTTAAGGTTTAACAGATGGGTGTCATTTGGATGAGAGACAGCTGACATTTCTGTGCCGGGGGAGATGGGTACTTCATCTGCGCTAAAGATGCCCTGAGTAAACACTTAGAAGACGAGGATTGTGGGATGTGTGTGCACCCTCAAAATATTTCAAGGGAGCAGTGAAGGAGGCTTAAGCTTCTTCTTTTTGCCGGCCCGTTTCCTTGACTGTGGCTGCATCTAATTAGAATACACAATGATGTTTCACAGCAACCGGTGGCTGCTCTTAATGAGCCTGTAGTCACCTGTCAACAGGATGGACGTGACAGGAACAGGTCAGAGGAGGTGACGGGGGTCCAAGGCAGGGACATCGGCACAAAGACACAAATGAACATGAACAGGACTGTTTTATTTAGTGAACTTTTTACCGATATTTAGAATAATTTGAAGTGTAATCATGCTCCTCCATCCTGCTTTGTCCTCTGCACCATTAATCTTCTTTACACAAGCAGCGTGTGTTCTGTATCATAATTCTCGGTTGTTTGCTGTTGCTAATCATCTATATTTTCACTCCTTCTCCAGTACTTTCTCTCTCCTCTCACATCAACCCCCACCCCCCCACCCCCCGAGGCTAGCGTCTCTCACACCTCGTCTTCATAGTCATTGACAGCTCCCAGCTTCTCCTGAAATGCTGCAAGCACCCTCCTGCCCGGCTTTTCTCTTCCTTCTCAATCTGTTAGCTGCACACTCCGCCGTCTCACCCCATTATTTATTGATTGAGAACATGGAGGCCAAAGAAGGGGGGGGGGGGGGCTGGGGGTATATGAGTGTCTGAGAGCAAGCTGAGCAGTATTTCCATAAAGGATATTTAAGACCATTGTGTCTCAGTATTTCACTCGCCTTCGCTGAAAGACATATTGTAGTGTCATAGGGCATGATGAAAGGACAGCCCAGTCCCTCAAGAAATATGGACAGTATATAAGAGGGGAAATAAGTGTGCAGAGGGGAGATGGGGGGGGATATAAAGGGCTTTATGGTGGATTTTAAGTTTGAGATTGGGTGGCCATGTTGTAAATTTAACAGTGACAAAGACATTTATGTCTTAATATTTATTTACATCCTGGTACTGGTAATGCACTAGCACTGCCATAGCTTCATCTCTGCAGTCAGCCAGGGCCAGTTAAAGCCTCCCTTTCTCATCTGAAAAAAGGGACAAATCTGCACCTGGTAGCCTCACCAGGGAGCGCTAAAAATTGAAGCGACACTGCATCATTAAATTCCTCCACACCATCCCGAACTCTGATTCAGAGGCGCCGTCGCTGCCAGTAATGTGTATACTCCTAGAGCCGTGCAGAAAGGTCAGAGATGGAGCTGAACTCTCTTATCGGCATTTATGCTGAGTGGTGTAGTGAGAAAAGAGAAAAGGTTGGTAATATCTTTTCATTTGGGTTATCCGTGAAATAAATGGGGAAATTGAGGTGGTCCTTACGAGTCAAGGTGAGTCATTTTTGGTGTGTATGAGTCTTCCTAAATGGAAGAAGACAGTCATTTGATCGTGAATGGAAGGCTGACTAATGCAAAAGTCAGTCACATGAAAGCACACAACAATCTGGCAGTGAGTAGCTGGGCTGAGTGAGAGGACGTGTGGGTGATGAGATGAATAAAACTAAATAATGCAGGTGTTGGGTGAGCAAACGTGCAGAGTTGACATCAAAGGCCCTCGACAGAAAGAGAACTAGTGAATGAAGGAGAGATCGATAGATTCTGCTGAAGAAGCACCACTCTCGCTCATTTTCCCTGCAGCCCCACCTCTCCAGTTACGGTATAAATGATCTATTGGCCATTATTTAGCAAGGCTGCATGTAAATCATTCATCACAGTAAGCGTTCAGTATGTAGGAAGGTGTTAACTGGCTGGCCAACCTATGTGAAACAGAGCAGAGGGTTCCCTACAGGACTGAGCAGCGGTGGATCATCCCAGGAACATTAATCATACTAGCCTAGTTCTCGCAACGCAAAGTGCAAACATAAGAGGAGTGTACGTGCAAGAGTATGGGAGGAAAACGCTGGTCTTGTGCTAAACAGGTTCAGACTATGTCTCAGTACAGCAGACTGCTTCTACAGACTCACAATGTGGAAGCAGATTCAAGATGAACAACAATGCACACACAACATGTCATAATCACTTCAAGGAAGTGAATTGTGTCGTGAATTGTTTGTTGCATAGGCAGAAGGCGAGTGAATGGATATAACTCTGCAGGAGCATCAATGTCAGCGAGCAGGACGGGAACCTTTTGTGTCACCTTAAGTTACAGAAAGCGACGCAATATTGTGAGAAAGCCAGCGCTGAACTGCCGCTACTGTAAATATTACAATTTACAAAGCAGAACAGCATCCCCAGTCGTGTCGCTGTGTGTACTGTAGAGCAGTGACACTGACAGAGAGTACACAGAAAACACAACAACCTTAAATGCAAGCAGGGGACCTGTCACCTGAAGACAGCCAAAGACAAGGGATGGAGGAGAGGAGAAACACAGGAAGCAGGGAATGCACAGAAATACGAGTGAGGCAAACGGGAAGAGTGAAAAATAAGAGATGCCGACGTGAGCTAAAGGCAACTGGAAGTGAAAATGGGAGGAGGGAAAAAAAATGAAGAACCATTGAAGGAGAAAAAAAGACTAAAGACACCATCTGGTGTGTGCACGAGTGTGTGCGTGCATGGTGTGTTACTGAGCTCACTGTGTTTCCCAATATATGTACATGAGCATTTATGGCATACTGCTCTCTCTCTCTGACACACACACACACACAGACACACACAGATTACCATACAACAGGCGGTGGTCACCTCTGCAAACCCACACAGACAAGGGTGTTCACAGACACACACTGCGGATGTTCCCTCGAGAAGCCACCTCAAACAAACGTTTGACCTGTGTCTGTGTGTCTGTCTGCGTTTGTGGCGCAGACGTTTATCTCCACAATGTCTTGGTAATAAACAGTAACAGCTGCCGTCAGTCCTAATTAAATACCTGTGCATCTGCTGCGGGTTCTCTCTGGCTTCATGTGCTGGCAAGTGGGTGGCTTTGTATTTCTGCGTGTGTGTGCAGGTGTCGCTGTCACCAGATACTATTTTCCAGTTCTTTCGTTTGTGTTACTTTGTCAGTGTCTGCATTTAAATGAGACTTGATTACATTCTTTTACCTGCCTTTAATGTTACTGTGGACAATGTGGAGTGGACGTCCAACCGTCATTGTCCAAAATAAAATTCTGAAAGAAAAAAATAAGAGTGGAGCTTGAGGGAAAAGTTAGAGTGATAAAATTAAGAACTTTTGGAACCACTTGAGAGAGAGAGAAGCTGATGAAGGAAGAGTGGAGGTCTTTGTTGTGAGGAAAATGATGACGAGGGTGAGGATGATGATGGACGACGAAGGAGACAGAGCGCTTTGTGCGTCGTCAATAGTCGCCAATGTCCAGTTCCTCACCACATCCGTCGCCATTCAACTCATCACCTTCCCTCAGGCTACCTCTTCCTCTGAATTGGGGTCAGATGTGTGTGTGTGTGTGTGTGTGTGTGTGCGTGCGTGTGTGTGCGTGTGTGTGCTTATGCCCAGAGGGAGGCCAATCATTTGCTCCTCTGCTTTGTGTTTAACCTCTGATCTTTGGGAGTGATAGAGTGTCAGGGTGCTGAATACGTCTAGACCACTCACAGATCACCAGGAGGATTTGGCCTCAGGACATCATCGACTGAGGGTCACTGACTGGGGGTCGGACGCCTTTGCAGAGCTGTGAGTTGGCGTCCATATGAGAACGTTCCCTTGTACGACGGAGTCAGTCGTAATCAATGATCAGCATTTGATGAAACACTAATTGGGAAAACACTTGAACCCTATTGGATTACAAATTGGAAGAGTTTAAAGCCATTCAATACAAATACAGGAGATGTAATATCTCTGGTTTATTTTTCTGATTAGTTACATGCATGATCCATGAATGTAATGAAAAAAAGGTGATCTGTTTAAATCTCTGAAAAGGATTGTAAGTAGGCATATTTGGGCATATGTGCAATACCCACACGGCATGTGACTAGATTCTGAATTTATGCTTTAATTCACATTATCCGACAGAGGTTACGGGTAGTTCAAAGGTTTGGGAAGGTCTGAGGCTATTTCAAACCCTCAACAGCTGCTATCAAAGCAGAGGCACTTATGAGGACCTCCTCCCTCTTGTGTTGGGGCCTTGAGACTAGAAGGGGAGGAGGTGAGAATAGAGGATTATCAAATATGGTGGGTACTAGTTTGGCAGTTTGCCTGAGGGATCCTCCCCGTGGATCAGATTTCATCCTCCTCTCCATTGTGGGATGTTGTGTATCCTAGTCGATACCTCCGCCCCTCTCCCCTGGAGGTGAACCCTTCTAAAACATGCATGAGTCTATGAGCGGGGAATGTGCCACCGGAGGCCTTTAGGGCTTTCAAGGTGGTGGAATATCTAAGCGCTAAGTGGGACCCTCTCTGAAGGGTTAGGGCTAAAGGCCTCACACCTCCTCTCTAACACCCGTTTTCCTCGTTTTGCTGTCTTCCACTCAGATATACATTATGTTTCTTTACACGTAAGTCACTCCTAAAACCTCAAGTCTTTGCGCAGGCGTGGGCCAAGATTCAGCCGTATCTGTGTAATGAGAGGGATTCTCTTGCCCTTTGTATGAAGCTTAAATACTGGTCATTCCATCAAGACGTGTATGTCGTGTATTTCGTGCCTCGTCCCTCCTTGAGAGGCATCCAATCCCTCCTTGGATTTTTACATTGACTGGGAAAGCGGCCTTAAAAGGAAGATGCTGAAAATATGGGGCCTGCCTGTTTGAAGGTTTGGGTCGATGGAAGTTTGATGAGCCTGAATGACCTGATGTGTGACCATGCAGCTGGAAACCAGGTGGAATTCAAGCAACAAGCAGTTACAGGACAACCAGGGGAACATGAGGAAAGAGACTGCAAACAGGATGAGGAACGCTTTGTTTACCCAAACAGCATTTGAGCATTGCTGCCTTGTTATGCCAAACGTGCACCGTCTGCAATCCTTCATATCTAAAACTGGGTCTCGGTATTAGAGCATAACTGACACAAATCACCACATGACAGTAAAAGTGGCGCAAAGAATGGGTCGAGAGAGAGAGATGGCTGGATGGGTGAAGAGTGGGAGGACAGTCAGCTGATGGAGGAGAGGATCCCCTGCTTCCTAGCACATTAATCATTCACACACAAAAAAGCAGGGAGGAATGCAGACAGGATGACGCTGAAGCAACCACAGAAATACTTGAAATGCAATTTATGACCAGAAACATGGTCAGCACTGCAGAAAGAGTCTTTTCTCATATTAGACATGGACGGCCGAGCTTTTCTTCCCAACTCATCGTAACCATTGGCCCTGTTTCCTCTCTACCACTGTATTTATCACACATTTCCCTTACTAAAGCATCTTTCTATACACTTCTGTCTTCGACACATTCCCCCCTTTCCTCTTCCTTCATCACCCGCAATAATGCTTTGAGAATATTACACTCATCCATCCTTCTCTTAAGTGCTGCCATTATGGTTACCAGATGCACTTATGGCTTTTCAGGCCCATTGATTGGCACAGTCAATACGTCATCTTAGGAAAGTTTGGAGACACTACATTAGGGCTCCTAGATGCTCTCAAGGCTTTAAGCAGTAATTTGTGGGGATGGGTGCTAGTTCATTATGTTAATAGGCAACAGCAGGTGGGCTTGGGTGGGATCTGATCGCCTTATGGGTGTTTCCGGTATTCCTACATTATTTTTTTCTCCCCCTCGGGCTTAATGTGGCTAGCATACTAATGACTGTTGTCTCTTTTCCGCCTTTGGCCCTGCCATTAGTGTCATTAACATCTTGTGAGTATCCTGTCCTAAACGATGTTATAGTGTCTTTGTTGTTTCATCATATTGGACACAGTTAACAGGAAGCAGACATTTTCTGGAGAGCACACTTGAACAGTGAGCAAGACAACACGTGCAGTAATATTACTGGTTTGTGCTGAGGGGAAGTCAAGCCATACAAGGATCTTAAAATTTGACAGCTAACTGTTCAGTTCTCGTGGATGAACCCAGAGTGTGTGGAACCATGAGTCACAGAGGTCAAACCGTGGAACTGCCTCATTTTAAACACAGCAGACATGCTAAGTCATCGCTGGAGTTGTGTGAACTTTCCTCTCAGTGGAATCAGACTCAATCCCTTTTGTATATTCACAGCCTTCGTGCTCATTTATGCCTTCGAACGCTGTCGAGTACTTGCACTACGCAACACAACAGATAAGCTCTGATTGCTCTGCTATCTTTCTCCTGGCCGCCAAGCTAATCTGCCGTGTCAGACTCACAATCAGACTGAAGCAGGTGACATGTGACTGAATGGCTGGACAATGGGATGGAGCTCACTACTCAGATAAGAGAATTAATATTGATTGCACGTGCATGTCAGACAGATTGTGTCCATTAGGAGATGCATAGTTCTGCCTGGGCACATTGGTACCGGGGACCTGGAAGACACCGGGAGGGGAGTCCAGAAGTTCAACTCTCCACTTCTTCAAGTCATTGCTCATTGAATTCTGGTCATTCTGAAGTGCTTTCTAATATCATGAATTAGGAGACTTGATGATTAATTTCTGTGATTAATGTTTCGGATAGTTTGTACACTACACGAAACAGTCATCTATTTATTTGCCGTCAGGCTCGTTAAATCCTTATCCTTTATTGTTATTTTCTCCAATGGGCTGCAAATAGGCTGCTGATGCAGTAAACTAAAAGTTGAATAGAAAAAATCAGTCAGTCATTTGCTGACTCATTTGCCCGAATATGAACATGATTACATACATCCATTTTCGCAGCGGCGCGTTTTGCACGCTCCAGATAAAGCCGCTAATATTTCCACGCACGCAGCGAGTCACCTATTTGCAGATAAAGCAGAAATAAAAGTAGCAGTGCAGTAAAGTAACACCCAAATATAGATCTGCTCGTGTGCGTGTGTGTGCCGGTGCGGAGACAGACAGAGAGCACTAACAGCGAGAACTGTGGGAGTGTTTTACAAGCTCAAAGCCCTGTGCCTACCCCTCTAATTCAGCACACACATTGCACTTTCAGCAGATCAATGATCCCCAGTGCCTCACACACACGCACCATCTCCCTCTTCTCTGCACACTTATGCACATCCAATATGCTGTCTGTGTGCACGCACCAACACACTCAATACTTCTGGTCTCATCCACCTCTCTTTCCTTGTACATACTTGCTCTCATACAACCCCCCCCTACATTTTTCTTTCCATCCTTCCTTTTCTCTGAAGCCCTGAGCAATTACTCATCCAGACCCTAGAGAACAGTCGAAGAGAGCAGAGGAAATGACAGAGTGAGAGCTGAAAAGAGAAGAGATACTGACTCATTGACTGCAGAGACCCTTAAAACATTTGCCCTTCAATGACCGGGGGTCAAGGTGTCATGAAGACATGTGTGCCCCTCATAAATGTGTGTGTGTGTGTGTGAGAGTGCATGTGAGAAAGAGAGAGAGAGAGAGAGAGAAAGAAAGAAAGAGAGAGAGAGAGAGAGACAGAGAGAGAGAGAGATATGGGTCACAGTAGTATAAATGATCATCAGTAATTCATTGGGGAGGGTCGTGTGTGTTACAGCTGGGCTGCACACACGAGGCACTTCTGGACAGCAGACTGAGCCCTGGTGACCAGCTGTATATTGAAAACACACACACATTATTCATACACTAACCGTGACAATCATATGTCCAGCTGTACTACGAACCACAACTCCACCCGCAGGCAGCGTGTCGCCGTTTGTTTAATGAGCCTCAGTCGTTCCAGTGCAATATTGACACAATGGAAATACTGATTGAATATCCACAATAATACTGGGGAGAAGTTATAAAAGGAAATACAAGTAAATCCACTGTATGTGTGTTTGTGTGAGAGTCCCCAGCCTTCACTAAGCCCTCAGGTTGATCCATTTAAAACACAATGAAGGATTACAGTCTCATCTGGCCACTGGCTTCAGTCCATACAGGAAGACAACCTTGGCACATAGTATGTCTGTGTCAAAGGGAGTGTCAGAATTTATGCAGGCAAGACAAGTTAGTGGGTGTGTGTGTGTATGAGTATGTGTGTATGCAGGCGGCCTGTCATTGCAGGCGCAGGTTGGAGGGGATAAGACCCCTCTCTCGTGTGGAGTGCTTGTGAATTGGTTTTGGCTTCAGCTGAATCTCCTCTCAGACACCTCTTGGTTTTCTCCACAACCCCACAAAAAGAGGCAGCTTTCTCTCAAGCTTCCCGTCCAATCCACTGTGATTTGAGCCAGTCGTTGGCCAAAATGCAGGTGTGTGCGCGCACAACACACACTCACACTCACAGACACACACAGACAATGCATGTCTCTCTTTTCTCCTTGCCGCAACCACTGAATTATTTTCAAAAACAATCATGGAGCCCCTTACACAATGAGCCCCCCTCTCTGCTTGCGTCTCATTCTTCCAATAACAACAGCTTAACCGAAACCCTCTCTGTCACACACATCAACAGTTACCATACCTAACCCCCCCACCCCGCCACACACAAACACCCCTGAAGAAAAATGACAGTTGCAGTCTGTCTATTCGGTGTATTCAGGCCCCTGATTAAACCAGTGCTTATTGGTAATTAAACACTGTGCTCTGTGGCAGCATCCAAACGCTGTTAAAGCACCCAGCACATACACTCTCACACCCCCACCACTGGCACAACGCAGTACCCTCCTCTCCTCTTTTTCTGCCTTTCAGGGGGCCGCAGGTGGCACAATTGGCAGTAATGTGTTCTAATTGTTGGCAGCGCTGTTCGGGTAAAGATACGTAGCGGGAAGCTGGAGCTTGGCTGGCGTACAGGAGGGGACAGAAGGGGAGGGAGAGAATGTAAGGCAGGAGAACGAGGAGGTGGGGGGGCTGAGAACATTTTTAGCAATTTTAAAAAAAAAGGCTAAAAATGATCAAATTACAGGGAGATTTTCAGGGAAAGAAAAAGAAGAAACAAACTGAATATTTTTCTGAGAGGAGAGTGGGAGGAATAGAAACCGCTGCTGTTCCTGCCATGTCAAAAATGTTTCCTTCACTGTTGTTGTTGTTTTTCAGGCAGCTTGGAGAGAGGCTCCCCAGGGCTGAGGCTTAGCTATAACTGCAGCAGAGACAGACACAGTGTGAGCTGCTGGCTTCATGTAGCAGCAGGAAGGTTCGACACGGTGTGAGCCACTGAGTTCTGGACCGTGGAGCTTTAGAACAAAGTGTGGTCCGTGTGAACATCAGGCCGGCAAATGTGTTTAACCTTCATCATTCTGTAGGTCAAATCCTTTATAATATGACCTGCAAACACTGGTATATGCATGAGCATCAGGGGGACAAACATAGGACTTTTGAATGTTTCCCAAAAATACTGTCCAATGTTTGCAATGTTCATAACATCTCATGTATTAAATCAATCATATGGCCCCATTTTACCTGTCTGTGTGAAATCTGGGGGCAATGAACATGGTCAAATGTATACCTCATTTCATTATCTTGAACTATCAGCTGACGGGAAGAATGAGCTAAAATCCCTCAGGACACCTGCGGAGGTTGTTGTCACCTGTGGATCAGAAAGACTCCTCTACTGACTCGTCATTTTCAGAGGGCTGATCATTTTGACCGTTGTCTTGTTTCAGCTCAGCAAACCAATAAAAATGTTCATTTGACCTTATACAGATGTCGTCGTTGCTTTTGTGAACTATAATTATAAACACTCCAGCTCATGGCGCATGTCCACTTGAAGGAGAAGGGTTTTATTTGGTTTCATAAGGGGGGGTTATAAAGTGTGTGTGTGTGTGTGTCATGTTTCGACCCTCATTTTTCATGTGAAACAATCCTCCTTTGATGGTCAAATACGGCAGCGGCGTGACAATGAAATAAATCGAGGTCCATTCAAAGCCGGGACCAGACGTGTACGTGAACATGTGTCAGTGACGCAGCAGCTCTCCAGTGGCGCGGCGACACCTGGTCTTCATTGCTCATCGACAGGTGTTCACATCCCTCCAAATGTTGGGCTGAATCACTTGGAGACGCACAGTGACAGCCGCAGAGCACAGACAGGTTCACCATGAGACAGTTAACGCCAGGAACGGTCCTTTTGGATAATAACGACGGTGGGATCTGGAGAGGTGGCTGCAGGCATTTATTGATGAGAACTTGGCAGTGATATCAGCTAAGGATGTGGTTGGCTTGTCTGTTTACATGATTATGCAAAAACTAGCAGGCTGGATCACGAGGACCTTGACAACAAGGTGGAGAAAGAACCACAGAGAAACTGGACCGATCAGTCGGTTCCGTTGTATTACAATAAGAGTTCTCACTCCCTGTGTGTCTCTGCAAAAGCCGTCAGGTCGTCTCCACACAGGTGGAAACTGTGATGAGACAAAATCCACTGGAATGAAAACTGCAGAGAGCTTTTTTTGAGAAACCACCCGTGTACTCCAAGGCACTGCTGCTGCATTGCCATGGCAACAGTGAGGAGAGCACAAAGTGTTGGAGTCAGAGTCTCAAGGTTACTTAATCCATTCATGTTTTAATAATACCACTCCCTCACAAAAGGAATATTGCATCTCCTCTATGTATGATGAAAACACATATCAGATCTTCATAGCCGGGGTCCAATGAAGGTGAAGGTGAAGAACAAGGAAAGGAACTACATGTTTCTTGGTTTCATTAACTACGACATGAGTTGATGAGGCCTGATTTCAGACAATTACACACGCATACTAAATCTGGCTTGGCCTATTTAGACAGGACAGGATCAGTTAAAACCACCGCCATGTTTTCTCCTCGGAATAGACAGATGTGAAAAGAGGGAGAATGAGGGAGAGAAACAGAGCAAATGGGACTGAAGGGCAGGAAACACAGAAGAAGAGTGATTTTCATGTGAACCACGCTCTCATGCTCAGGTGTCGGTGTCGGAGGTGAAACAGCAGGTGAGTGACTGCCACTGTGCTGATGTCTTTCAGAGATGCGGCCAGAAACGCCTGCTGGGATTTGAGTTTCGCTCTTTATCCATCTCTGGACTCATATGAGGCCTGTGAATCTGCTGACAGGGCAGCTGACAAACAGCATTCTGAGGCGAGTTAATGAGAGAAAAGCGGCAGTGTGCTGTTGTCTCTGGAGACACCTCACAGACACGTGACCCTGAGAAAATGCATTGTGTGTACGCGCTCACACAATAGTTAACAAATGAAGCAATAGGTGCATGTATGCAGACAAGTCACTCTCATCATATCTGTCAGCACCACGAGGAGAAGCGTGCTAACATGCTAGTCAGGTGTTTTACACACACATTTTCTTTGCACGTGATGTTACATGAAGGTGTTAACACGTCCTTCCTGCTGACACTTCACACACGTCTGACACACATACACAGATGACACATGCATCATCCTCGGGCCGACACGAGAACGACGGTGAGTGGAGCTGGCTGGAAAGCCGTGCTGTTCCCTGCATCTTTAATAATTAATCAGAAACAGACATATGCCTGCTGAAGAACGACACGTTAAACACCTCGGTACATTTATTTGTTGTTTGATAGAAAGATGAGAACAGATGGAATTCCTTTGTATTTCTTTTCTAATTTGTTACACATCCATCGTCCTTTCACCACTCCCCCTGTGTCCTGACTACATAGTCCATTGTTTTCATCGTCTCCTTCTCTCACTCCGCCTCTTCCAGGTGGAGGACAGACAAGGAGAGTGTTTCATGTTTTCTTTGTGTGCTATGTAGTCTCCAGTCCGCTCCACCATGTGGTTTTACAGGAACTGTTTGCTGACCTTTGACACGGCAGTTCAACAAAAACCTGTTCACAGGAGACAATGCACAGCCTCTCTTAGCAACAGAGGCAAGGCAATTTATTCTGATTAAACAGTGTTTGCGCATTTTATTTCATTCTATTCTTACAAATGTCTCGTGTGGTGACAATCTGAGAGGATTTATGAGTCACAGTCCATGGGCCGATATGAGTGAGGTTAAAATAAAAATCTGTTCCAAGTTAGAAGACTCAATACCACAACCATGACCAAATAGACACAAGTATTTAAACAGAAGATGTTTTGGCTGAACACCATATTAAATGTAGGAGGTATTAGAAAGGACAAATAGAAACCTATGTCACTGTTCATAACTCTTGTTTGGCCGTAAATCCTCCTACAGACCACACAGACAAGTCTCATTGCCGCCACCATCTCCTGTGCATATTTGTAACCTGCAGCTAGTAAACTGTGTCCCATCCTCCAGGGAAGCAATGCAGCTTTTAGAGTCTGTCAAGCTGACTGCACATCATCTGTGGAAAAAGTCAGTGTCTCTCGATGTTGTTTTGAGAAGGGACATAATTAAACTTCAAATTAAACGGCGGTGACACGTCAGAGCATTGACCACAAAGACGGGTGATTTCACCACTTTCTTGAGAACTGTTAATGGATCTGTTGGGAATGTGTCCAGTGAAACCACAACCTCTAAAAGAGGAAACACTCTTATAGACTGAATTCAAAAGTTGTCAAGGGACAATTTTACTCAACCTGAAAAGGGCAAAACTGAAAATTGCCTCATTTGTTTCAGGCTTTATTTAAGGGACCATGATGTAACAAACTACATGTGAGTAAAGTGGAACAAATCAATGTGGCCTCATCACAATGGAGAGAGCTGGTGATCTTCATCGCTAATGTCTGGGGAGAAAGAGAAAGAGAAATGGGGGAGTTCTATCAGCTATCTCCTGGATGGGATATGATTATCAGCCCATTAAACGGCTGTTATCAGGATATATGAGGAAGTGGGGACCTACTCTACTGGCTGTTGCTATAGTGACAGATGCTTTCTAGTGACAGGAACAATGTGACCAAAAATGTAAATGATGTCTCTACACAGCTGGTTGGGGTTGGAGTTTGCTTGTCAGGCAGATACAATTTAAGGGTAGTTTAGAATTAGAATGTTATGGACTGAAACCATCACAACCGAGCCATTTGGCATGAGCCTCGCCATTAACAAAACTGTGCACAACTCACGGTGACCATGGCATGACCTACAAGTAATCACGATGCTGCAAAGAACCCAGCCCCAGCTGCTCTCTGAGAACTCATAACATTAATTTCACCGTGCCACTTTCTGCTGTGACCATGAATTAGTACGGACACTGACAATGAGTGGGCAAAACTGAGGAATCAAAAGAGAGGGATTGCACACACAATACAGGATGAGATGGAGTCAAGAGAGGGTGTTTCCTTTTCTGCCAGAGAGAAAGAAGAATGTGAGTGCTCACTAGAGAGAAGTGGCCGAGACACGGGGAGGGGAAAGGGCAGATATAGACTCCTCCACCTGTGATGAATCACACCTCCACTCTGCAAAAGCAGAGTGTATTAGCAAAGGCTGTTCACATCTCTTGTAAAAGCACGTGCCTCTTTATCCGAGTAAAAAAAAAACAAAAAACAACAGCACACACAAGGAACGTACCAATAAATGTGTGAACACGACTCTGATACCATCACGCATGTTGTCTTCACTAACAGATGCCGCTGCTGCTAAACAGTACATGATCAGGCAGGTCGACGATTCGTCATTGTCGAGAGACCTGCACACACGCCCCGCGCCGATAAACAATGGAAAGAGAATCCCCAATGACCACAGAGGGAAATCTCGCCTGTGCACGTGCAGCATCATGCACACATGTTCCTATCCCTTGCCATCACGGGCATCCATCACAACAAGCGGCTGAATAATTCAAAGCTACAAAATAAAGGAACATCCTTGTGCATGCTAGACAATAAATGGCCTCATAAATGATGAACGAGAGCATCAAAAGGTTACTGTAGTCAAGTATTTCTTTCCTCGTGTTTTCTCCATGTGTAGAAAAGGTGTCCAGAAAATGATATCATACACAGCTTCTGTTGTCCTTGGGTTACCGCACAAAGCAGCGGGGAGTTGGGCCAAACAATTTTCTTTAACACAACTTAGCATTGCTTATACAGAAAATATCCACTGCGATAGAGGAGGTCAGACCCAATCAGTGAAATAGAACAAAAGAGGCAGGTGGTAGTAGCTGAGAGAAGATTGGAAATGAAAAGACAAAGGCACTATGGAAAAAAAAAACAACAAACAAACACTGGGGCTTACGGAGAACGCCAAGGTACACACACAAAGACTCGCATACAAACATGCATGTGTGTGCGCACACAGTAATGCAGGGATGGATGGAGACATAGCATATGCCTCCAGCAGTGCCAGCTGGAAACACCTGGTGCCAAAACTCCACAGGTCAAAGCCAGTGACACACTCCCTGAAGCGTAGATAAAAGAGTGTGTACACACACCCTGCTATCCACACCATGTGGTGCAGTTGCAGTTGGTGACCATGGTTACTGGATTTCTATTTGAGCACACTATCGTTTCAAACACTCACCCTCACCTCACCGGACCGTAACCTTACATTAACTCTTTATCTGTTTGGGTGCTAAATGTTATCGGGGACATTTTTTTCCTCACCAACAAGAAAAGTGCCACAACATGACATATGTGTAATGGGCTTAACTAGGGGCTTGTAATAACAACAGGACATGAAAGAGGAGATGGTGTAGCTGTACATAATTTTGTTATTTGTTTGGTCCTAACTTGAGTGCGTGAATCACACTGTAATGACACTGTAACCCCATCGACCGAGCTGTCAATGTGCAATGTGTAAAATAAACAAGATTTTTTACTCACAAACGCATAAAGAGTGAATAATCCCAACAGGATTAAAAGTAAAAGTATGATGTCAGCAGAGGGTACACAAGGAAAAGTTAGATTTATATGTTTGAGAGGTTATACAGATGTTCACTGGTGAAGAGACAATTAGACAAAATGCTAAATGACAATGTGTGGTCCCTTCAAAATACACATAGGTGAGTATGTGGACTGTCGTTATGAGTTGTATTCTGATACATCCAACATCTAAATGCAGTACAGAGCAGTAACAGAACAAATTACTTTGTCAGCTGACTCAAACGGGAATAACACAGAGAGGGACCGCAACAGCTGCAGTGGTGCTGTGCATGTTGTTGTAGAACTAAACACAAGCTGATCTATCAGGACACAACGTTCTGAAACCTGATAAGAAGGAATTATTACCAACACAAATACGATTACTGCTTATCCATGAGAGATATGCTTAGTCTACTGCAGGACAACGGTCTGTTTGTTAAAATTGATTGAATCACACACACATACACACACATAAAAGAAGAGAGAAGAGAATGTTTGGAGGATTGGAATGGAATTGGCAAATGACACAGACAGGTTGACAATTCACCTTATTCACCTTTGAACCACAGAAAAGGAACAAAGTGTGTTTGACATCTGATGTCAGGAACGTATCAACATCTCCTCAAGTCAACAAATAGCCTCAACAAAATACAGGCACAGGCATTTGAGTATGTGGCCAGAGGACACGGACA
>CAAKHB010007486.1:81859-101215 GCA_901007665.1 Aeoliscus strigatus | reverse complement strand
CATTAGACTGCCTGTAGAGAGAACAAGAGCCAGTGGCCACCATCTCTCTCCGTCTCTCTCTGTGACACACACAACTACACGTCATGAGTCCAAACCAAAGAAATGTTACGCTGAACAATTCTATCAAGAATGCAAAGTAAGGAGGGAGAGATGAAGAAAGCAGCATCCCGTTTGAAACTCATTTAAACCGCAATGTACAAACACTAACAAAGTGATAAAGTCTGCAGCTCTGCCTTCATTACAGCCACTTAGACAGTTAAAACACACTCGGAGCATTGTTCAGCTTACACCAGTGTTCTCTGGCTCCCAGCTCCCACAGTCAAACAAACACAGGAAAGATGAGAGGAACATCCATCTCTTGTGACCGAAGCATTCAGCAGCCGTCTCTCATTAGCAGCAGACGGAAAAGAAAGAAGACAAACGGACAGAGAGCGCGACAGGGTGGATGAAGAACAGGACCGCCACACACTGAAACGTTGAGATGTTGTGTAAGATCTGAGTCACCCAACTGCTGGAGGTCACTCTGAGGTGAAGACGGCTGCAGCCATCAACTTTAACTTTTGCATAGAATATCAACTGGACGTCATATTAAATGCATGAATATTATACTTCTGGATCATGTGGTCAATCATATAAGAAAAACATACTATTTTTAAAAAAAAATAAAGTTACGTCTGAATGTTACTGATGTGCAACACCTTCATCTCAGGTCAAAAAGACACCAAGCTGCAGGTTTTAATATGTTCAAAGTGAGATCATCCAAGATGGGCAATTATACACAGTTTATTAGCTTTAGTATCAGACTTAAACTGTATAATGATTCAATCTGAGCTGCCTTTAATTACATACTAAACAGGATAAGTAGTGTGGGGGACATGGTAATGATATGGTGAACAGAAGGCGTCATTGTTGTAGTTGTCACTGTACAAGAAAGAGACACAGAGCGGACGAGACAGGGAGGCAAAATGAATGTGTGTGTGTGTGTGTGTGTGTGTGTGTGTGTGTGTGTGTGTGTGTGTGTGTGTCCGAACCCACAAGCATGTGGGCATGAGCCAGAAAGCACATTTGCTCAACCCATCATTAAGTTCTCTCCCCTTGTGGTCGTGTCCCGGTCTAGACAAGGAGACAAAGCCCGGGTCTTTCCTCCACATGGTACCCAGGGGAGCGGGCAGAGGCCTATAGGGGGAGAGGGCCAGGGTGGGACAGCCTGTCCTGGGTGACAGACAGGCAGCGGAGTGTGTGTGTGATGGGGTGGGGTGGGGTGGGGCGTTAGGATGAAAGTAAGAGGGGATGAGTTGGTGTATGAATGCAGAGATGAATCTTCTTTCATCTTATTAAGGAAGCAGAGAAGGAAAGAGGGGTTCACTCTCAGCAAGCTGGTTGGCGAGGGGGGTAATTAGTCAGAAAGATCCACACGTCCCATATGGGGAAGGTGCCTCGGGGAGGAACAGCTCAATCAATAGCCAGCTGCAGGTACAGGGGTTGTGTGTGTGTGTGTGTGTGTGTGTGGATCACAGGTGCCAGTGTACAGCTGCACTTTCACCCTTCGCACTCGGACTCATTAATTCGTATTCTACATTAACAGGGTTCGCTCACACACACAAAGAGACGTGCAGGTCGCACCAGCTGCTCTAATGGGGACGACTCAACCCAACAACAGAGCCACCATGGGCACATCTGAACTGGGGGAACAGAACCCTCTTAGGTCTAATGCTGTAAACCCTCCACCTCCGTCCGTCCCCATTGAACAGGACTTCCACTATAACGGTGTTCTTTGCTCAGCCCACCTACAGCGAGCACATTTTAACACCACAGGCGCCATAAAAACTCCATCTTTCTCACAGATTAGAGTGCAGAGGCCTCAAAGAACACTTTAGTCGTACTTTCTCTGACAGCTAACCGGTTAGTTTCCTGACAGGGTGTTTCAGAAGGAGCCGCCGTCCTCTGTGACTCAAAGGCCAGGAAAGGCTGTGATGACACGTTGGTTGTGCAGGAGACCAGCAGGAGGTCCGAGTCAATTTATTCTAACGAGGGATGAGCACAGGTTCTTTCACCCACAGTCAAATAAATAAATACTGGACCCAATTTCATAGACATAACTGGTACTTTCAACAGCTGATGAACTGATTGTAATGTTTTAACCGTTAGATTAACTTAAATAGAACTTTGTGTCCAGTGGAACAGAAGGATATTAGGTACAATACCTTTTTTCTTCCAGCATTATTTATGTTTTGAGTTCAGAAGACCTGGAGAGTGTGTACACACTGAAAACAGCATAATGATCATTCATTTCATTATGGGGAATGTTTGTCTGTTTGTTTTGAGGACTCAAGGGACCCAGCGGGACTTCTAGCCACTGTCGAATCAAATGAAATCTATTTCAAATGAGCATTTAGTACAAATACTTTTACCATTTGCAGATGTTTTTCAGTTCTGATAATTTCCTCATTATGTTCATTAAAACATGTCTCCTACTAAAGAAATCTGTTGATGCAAATGAGTTGCATAAGAACATACTATTGCAATGACGGAGGCGGGGGGTACACAACTTGGTAATAAGCTGTCTCTGGTGGATCCGGTTGGCTCGTGCTGTGACAGTGAAAACAGACAGATGCCTGGGAAGAAGGATGGCAAAAAAATAAAAATAAAAAGAGAGTGGGGGGGGGGTGAACAACAGCTGTTGGGATTACTGTTTAATAAAAACCGTCATACACACGCACTCCCTCATGGCCCCCTACAGAGCAGACCAAAAGGCATTGCCCTGCCGAGCCCAATAAGCCAACATCAGAGTCGGCCCGCCATCCCCGGGGACCCGACGCCAGGCACCTCATACCCCGATGCCAGGCCCCCGATTGTCCCACCAGGCCTGCTGTGCCTCCAGGCACGCCGTGTGCGTCTATGTGGGCGTTGTACATCCCGTCTATGCATATATTTACATGGTGCATCAGTCGACCTCTGGAAGAGACGGAACACTTTTTACGGATGTCTGAGGCAGTATTGTGTGTGTGTGTGTGTAAGCTTGCAGGACATATGTACCTGCAAGCGTGTGTGTGTGGGGGTGTAAGTGTGCATTTCTGTCTGTCTGAGGAGTGTGTGTGTTGTAATTCATCAGATAAGCTACCTCATTTGGGACGCTTCAGGAGGACTGAAAGGAGCTGTGGGGAGGCTTTCATCTCAGCGAGAGAAAAAGGAGACAGAATCAAGATGGAGCGAGAGTGAAAGAAAGAGGATGAGCAGGTAGGAAGGGTTTGAAGGGAGGAAGAGAGTGAAAGCGATAATCCAGGAGGATGTTTACCTTGGTCCTGCTGGCCGAGGACAAAGAGGCCACTAATATGTGCTGTCCCCTATGGGCTGGCAGGATATTGAGCATTGGAAGAAAAAGTTTATGGAAGAAAACTACACGTTGGGGTAACAAGCTCGTCTCACTCTCTCACACACTAACTGCTTAATTAAACATGAGCCTCACAAGTGCTGCCTGTCCGCCTCTGTCTGTCTGGATTTATGTGTACGTGCGCGTGACTACTGCATTCATCTCGTCTTCATAGACAGCACAAGGAGGACATTTGCAAGTCAAATTCAGCGTTTAATGACACGGGAAATCATCTGAATTTATTGAAAGCCACCATGGAGAGGAAAGAAGCTTGTTCAAGTTTCAGATCAGAAATGCGTAAAATTGCAGCCCCTCTTTGCCTGCAAATAGAACACTGAGTGTTTTTGGTTTTTAAATGATGGGATGGATCAAGGTGAGTCTGAGAGCTTATCCCTGATGCTTTGCTCGATTCAAAGCGGAGATAAGCCAACGCTCTTGTGGAAGGCAATGGTCTGAGTAAATTTTACATGTTCAGTGCCCAGTTCAAACCACATCGTCCTAATAATGTGTGGCTAATTTGGCAACTGCTCCTCTCGGTGGGTGCTGACTGACTGACTGACTCTGTTGTAGAAGAGTGTCTGACTGTGTTGTGCCACTTGCTGCAGGAAAAAAAAAAAAAAAAGTACTCAAGTACTGTAAACACTGGTCATGTTATTCAAACGAGATATTTAAAACACGAAGAGCACGTGCAGGTACTGTCCGACCTCTGCAGACCTGTTTGTATCAGATGACTTGAAGATTTACTCCAGTCGGCCTGGAGAGCGTCTGAAAACACGGCCATCAAATTCAGACCTCTGGTTAAATCTCTGAAAACTCTCTACAACAGTTTTTAGAGAATAAACACCAGTGCCCAAATGCGTTAATACATTCAGACTAATGCTGCCTTCAAATTCTAGTAGTTGCCCAGAATTACGTATGTTTACACTCAAATGTCTTTCTGGAGTTTCCGGCTAATAAATCCTTAAGACACGTTTACCACTGGTTTTATTTTGTTCTCATCAACTTTGCTGAAGCTAATTATCTAATATCACTGGTAAATGATGACATGAGTGAGACGTAACCATGGTAACCACCATGGATATTTGTGTATTATGACAGCAAAAGACCATATTTACCTTCGTCTTAGATGGGGGTGAACGCACTGCCAAGTGAACGCCTCAGCTCAGTAGAATTTATATGAGATAGTTTAGAGGTAGTTTATGTGTGTTAATGGGAACAGAGATATGTCAGATATATTTGGAGAATGTGCCGGGAAAATGCAACATAATCAAGTCCAATTAAATCCTTGAAAGCAGTTATGAGTAACCTAAGAAACTGGGCATTTAAAATACAATTCAGTGGATTCCACAGAGCAAAGCCGAGCTCAAACCTCAAAGAGATTAAGGCCATTGAATATCCAATTAATAAGTAATATGGTGCAGCTACAGCCGCACTTGTTAAAATACTCCTCCATGGCAACACTCATGTCAAAGCCTGCTGTTGCCATGCAATGAATTTGGGAAAAAAAAGTGTTTAAATGAAAGAAAGGAAGAGGGAGGGCCATGTATGACATTAGGGGGAATAACAACTCGGCAGGAAATATGTTGATTATAGTGTGCATTTGTTCTTCTAACTGGAAATAAACACCGACATTACACCAACCTGCAATAAAGGCTGCATGCAGATTGTTGAAGCTTTAGGAGATGACTTTAATGAAGATGATGATGATGATGATGATGATGTGTGTGTTTGTGCGTATTCCCATAGCTGATAACCTTATATGTTAGCACAAATGGGGCAACTGTGAACGAGATCAGTGATGAGGAACCACACAGCACTTGTCTCTCTAGACAAAGATGTATTTCTAGATCCGTGCTCAGCACTGTTTGTTGTCTTTACTTAATTTACTCCAAGAGAAACGTTTTGCTGTCTGATTTCATTATGACACAGTCAGAAGAGAGTAAATTAAGAATTAGATCGCAAATAAGAGCGAATAAGATGGGTAATGGGATACACACAGAGTTATATTTAAGACATTTGTATTTATCAGGGTTATCTCCTGGTATTGTTCCCATATTTATTACCATATATTTAATCATTATTTGCATAATGCTTTCTATTTGTGGCACTTAAACTATAAACCATAGGCAGCCAACCATTGAAAGGACAAAATCAGATGGTAAAGTAGAAAGGCAGACACACAGGGAGAGTCAAGCAGAAAGAAAGTGATGCACACAAACAGACGCTCGAGAGAGAGTTGCTGATCTCATTAAGATTAATACAGTCTGACAGGAAAGTAACCACAGAGAAAGGGAGGGACACAGACACAGAGGTGTAGCTTTAATGGGATCAATAGATGGGGCATGAGTGCGGGGTCAGTGGCCGTGTCCATGGTGACCCATCTCTCACTGACTGGATGACTCATATCACCAGTCCTCTGTCCGTGACTTGCGCACACAATCCTCATGTCAGACATCATCCGCTGCCTTCATTCACCCAGACGTGCCTGCATTTTTATCAAGTGAATGAACATGAGAACAAATTCAAAATCAAGGTAAATTTGTTGAATAAGGCAAAGAGCCGGGCTGCGATACTGGTTAGCAGCCGAGACACAGAGTCAGATTTATCACAGCAGCTGTTGGTTTAAAACATGCTGCGAAAACATGCACTCAGTTCAATTATCAGCCTTAATTCTTCCAGCTAACTTTTCACAGCACAACTGCATTGTATTTACCAGCATCCTTGTGTTTCCCTCTCCTCTTTGTATAAACAGGGTGTTGCAGCACGTAATGCCAGTGGACATAAGAGTGTTACCTCATGTACTGTTGCCTGAATTATTTACCGGCGTGGCAGGGCGTGCTGCATGCTGTTACCTAACCCCGCCAGAGACGTCACAGCACAGAGGGAATAACAACACGTGTGGCAGTGGATTGAAAGGGACAGGAACGGCGATCTGCCGAGGACTGGGGAGGAATAATGGAAGAATGAAGACTGAGGAGAGCGTGGAAATTAGAAGGACTGAAGAGGAAGAAATAGATGGATGAGAAATAACGGGACCTGAAAAGCATGAGAGTCAAAGTAGATCTATGGTTTGATGGCCTTCATGGAAAACCGGCAATTACATCTACAAGTGAGATACAAAAAAAGAGAAGGTGTTTTGAAAGACCCTAAAAAGATAAATTATCATAAATGTTGTAAAAAAAAAAAAAAAAAGAAGACAGAGAGAGAGAGAGAAGACAGCGAGAGGCAGAAATCCCTTCTCCTTCATCTCAAATAATAGTCTCTCACTTGTGTATTGGACTCTATGTGCTAAAGCTGCCAGTTATCCTTCCCAAAACAAAGCCCCCGAAATATCGCTGCCAACACATGCACATGCATTTACACAACTGTGTGTGTGTGTGTGTTCTTCTAGCCTCCATAACGGCGGGAGTGAGGAGTTCAGCATGAATAATTGAACACGGGGGAGAGAAGTCTGTCGTCCAAAATGTCGAAATGCCAACAGGCAGGCTTGTTTTAAAAAGGAGGGAAACAACAGATATGGGAACGAGACGAATGAGGTACAGAGACAGAAAATATACGGGTGAAGCCTAACTAGCCCTTGTGCAAGAGGCAGCAGCTGCGCTCGCCTGCGCCATCTTTGTGCTTTGCTGATTGGTTAACAACAATATTATGGACAACCGCTGGGTCACAGGTCGGGGGTCAATGATCTGGAGGTGATGGCTGAGGTCAGAACCATTTGAAAAGCCCAACAATAGTCCCATACGTTGACCTTGGCTGGAGAAACCCATGCACATCATAATCGATCTAAACAAAGAAGGGAAGTGATGAATAATGTTATTGGGGGTGGGGGTAGTCACCAATCATCTGCTGAGTGAAAAGGTTCATTGACGATTGATTGACTACTAATCAAATTGTACCTGCTAAGGATGAAAAGGAACAAAACCAAGAAGGCAGAGGCAAGGGAAACTCCTCCATCTCTGCATGGCGGGCGGCCTAAAACTCATTGCTTTGTTCAGACAGATAAGAGGCTTGCAGCTGGAAAGCCAACGCAGTGGCGGCAGGTTTTTGTTGGTTATAAAAGAGATGTAATCGGTTTTTGGTGCCATAATTCTAAGGAGTTTAGGGATGAAGACAGACTGATTTGTGGCTATGAACTGATTGAGGCATTTTTAGAACCACAGCTAATGACAGTAATCTGAGTCATGTGTGTCTGCGAGAATAAGACCAAGCTCCATGTCTGGTCTTTTTTATGCATCTACCCTCATTCCCCCTCACACGTTCTTTATATTTGTCTGTAGACATTTCACTGTGCTGTTATCTTTATTTCAAATCATCACAGACACAATTTTGTACTCTGTTTTTTTCAACAGTAATCCCTCCTCCATCATCTTCTTTTGCTGTCACATCTCATCCACTCCAGGCAAATGACACTTTTCAGATTACACCCTAATTAAAGGCTGTGTTTTCCTGCCTCCATTAACATGCTGCAGCTCCTCTGTGGGAACAGAACAAAATGAACTGTGGCGGTGTCCGAGTGTCTGTGTGTGTCTGAGTATTTAAAATACTTGCTGCTGGAAAACATCTCATGTGCATGTTTATGTACGTCTAATCGCAGACAGCAGGCCCCCGGCTAAATCCCTATTAATGATCCTATTTACACTTGTTGCCAGATTGATCAAAGTTTAGCAGTTGTGTGATCCGCTGCCCTTTCATCTCAGCCGTTTTTTTTTTTTCTTGGGGGGGACGGTGCCCTTGTGTGTGTTTTGGTGGTTGTGTGTACACGGAGTTGCAGAGAGGTTGCTGGCACAGTATGAGTTGGTTGGCACAAACAAGGGCAAGATGTGGTGTTATAAAGGCAGGGAGCTGAGGGGGTTGATGTAGTGTCGATGTGGAGAATGTGTGGGGTGCTGGCTGCTGCCTGAGATCTGACACAAAAACACCCCCAATGGTCAAAGCTAAAAGGTGCTGCAGAGCAAAGAATTGTGAAGTGACTAAAGAGCGTTTACGTTTTCTTTGGCTGTGAGAGTCTCAGGGGTAAAGTCACAATGCTAGAGGCTTTTTCTGGACATTAGGTTTAATTAACAATCTTTTAGAAATCTTTTTCTCTCATTCGTTCAGTGTGTGTGTGTGTGTGTGTGGGGGGGGGGGCTCTAAATACTCAAGCGCCTATGGGCTTCATCTGCCGTTGCTATGGAGAGAAGGTGAAAGGAGAGGCTCAGGAGTGTGGCAAATTGAAAATATTTCAGTGTTGCAACTGGGAATTAAAAAGAAATGTGCACAATTATATTAAACTGACCTTGTAAAGCACTGAAAAGTGGCCAGGATGCATTGATGCGTCAGATTTAAGGTTTTAATCAAAATTCCTCATCAAGATGTATTGGATGCGTTTTTTTCTTTTCATTTTCAATTCAGCCGGATCATTTCTAGCACAGCCACTGTTCTTGCATCATGCAGATACTTAACACAGCTTCACAAAAACAAATCCTCTGGCTTTACAGCACAGATTCTATATTCACTGTCAAGACCAGTCTACTACTACTACTACTACTATACACAAGGGACACCAGAAAGTTTGAGTGTCCACCCTTGCTGTAAGAAATAAGCCAATGCTAACTTCCTTAGCCTGATCCAGAGGTTACATATCACAGCTCATCACTTGATCTAAAGGTCCAACTCTCATTTAGGGACACCAGCTTTGGGAAGTGGCTGAAACAATGAGCTGATCTAAGATGGGTTGTTGATGTTCAGGTCTGGGCCACAGCTACTTCGTGCCTACATAATGGAATGAACCCTGGTTCATGTGTCGTCCCTTAAAGAGAAGAGACATATTCATACAGTATTTTCATTCACCAGTCAAGTTTCCCCTGTCCCTGTTTTTATTTTTTTTATACAAAGCACTTGCTCAGTCTTGTTTTGAACACACTCCTCCTGTCTCCTTTTCAACAACAATGCCTCCAATCCTTCTCGGTTTCTCTCTGCTTAACTCATCTCTCCTCACACTGTCCCCTCGGGTCTTTGCCTTGGTAATTGCTCCAAACAGAGGGAAACTTTGAAGTCGCTGTCCCGTAAAATAATATTGCACTCAGTTGTTTGCTGCTAGTGCTTTAGCCGGAAGCGGGACAGAGAGGGAGAAAGCGGGAGGAGAGGAAAGAGATAGATTACATGCACAAACACAGACAAAACAGAGACGGTGGGGGAGAGAGGAAGAAAATAGGCTTTCACCTGAAGAGAAACAGTACAGATGGAGGTTAGTGGGAAAAGGGGAGAGAATGGTGGTGGTGTTTTATAGACACTCTCCTCCATGCAGACCCTTGGACCATTCATCACCTGGACAGAGTCCGAACAACACACACACACACACACACACACACACACACACACACACACACACACACACTAATGCATCTCGCGCTCCTCTGTTGTCTTTATGGGAACTCATTTTCTGTGAAAGCACTTCCCTCATGACGTGCGATTCCACACATCCACACACCAGCTCATGTAAACGCACCCATAAACATCTGCATCCCATATGCAACGGGTCAATATCCCGGCACACGCTGTGATTTATGGAGCTACTCATGCTAACAATGTAATCCTGCAATGCCGAGTAGTTGACAAACCTACAACACACAATACTGTATGTGTTAAAAGAGCTGAGAAATGGCCATAAGAAAGAAATGAACTCTTTATTCCATCCCTGCCTAATCACCGTGCCATTCACATGCAAATTTCTCTCTAAATGTCGGACAGCGACTGCTGAGCACTGCGATAACATATTGTTGGCATATGTGTGTGTGTTTATTTAACCTCTGTGCAGGTTGTCCTGGAAAGAGTGTCAGATTGGATTGAACAGTAATACTTTTAATGGATGGGCTGGGAAGGTCAGGGAATCACCTTTGAAGGGACTGAGAATGAGGGGAAACGATCGATTGCCGGATGACAGGTAAACGGAAAAAGAGGGAGCGTGTGTGTGTGTGTATGTGTGTGTGTGTGTGTGTGTGTGTGTTCACAGACAGGACAGGTTGAGAACGTGGAAGTCACCGCTGTATAAATAGCCAAGTTCTCAATTAGCACTTCTCCTTGAACCTTTCCAGCCTCTGCACCCGCACGCCATCAACACCAATGGATGTCCGTGAAGCCCTCCGTCGCCTCACACTGTTCAGTTTGGAGTGAATATGTTCCGGCGGCAGCTGCCATGCAGATGTTGTTTACATCATCTGCAGCAGAACGCTCACACTCACGCACCAACTTGAATATACACAATGTGACACCACATAGTGTGAAAACAGAAGGCCAGATTGTCTGTGCTAACTTCCCCATTGAGTCCCACCAAATCCCATAATAGTAGGAAACAGTTGCCTGGCAACACAGCTTAGCAACAGCAGTTGTCCAGATATGCTATCAATGTGGAGGAAACTTGAGAGGACAAATGCTTCCACTCTCACGAAGAGATGCTTTTATAAAGAGAGAAAACAAACTGAAACGGATTATCCATCAAACCTTCTTCTACTATCCACGTCTACTAACACACAGAGAGATCTTTGATTCATTCCTCAAATATTTTCCATTTCTTCAGTTGAGATACAAATACAACACAATCTGTGGGTAGTTTTCCAAGAACGTAAAGTCAACGGGCTTATGAGCTCGGCTGCCGACAGCAAGATAGTCGATGATGTTTACCACCACGTCCAAGTCCATTCTCATCCCTCCCTCATCTGTCCACTGATGAAAGCTTGTATTTTAACACCAACCATGATCGTTCACTAAACTTTACCGTCACCGTAGTGTTGATATGATTGATTTGATTGATTGACTGATTGATTGTTGTGACATGTTGTGTCTGCTGTTTGCTGGACCCCACTTTCACCCCGACATGTATACGGGCCTGGAAAGACAAATGCGGGTTATATGGTTGAAAAAGGTTTGATACTAGAAGCAGAGAGAGCATTGTCATCTCACATGGCAGGACGAGAGTGTGTCACTTGTTTCAGAGTCCAGCATTTGTTTGCGACTCAGAGCTTTGGGGACACATTTACTTCCACACACTGCATTAACACTGTATCGATGGGCCTGAGCACAAATACATTTCCCTTATTAACTAATGACTACGATTCGGCACACTCCAGCCAGAAGACAAAATGCCTTTTTCTTTCAAATGATGAGTAATTTCACTCTTCATTCGTAAATCAATTATGTATAATCCCCTGATACAGAGAATTAGTGGCCATTAACCATGAGGAAGCTAAGTGAGTGTGTGCACAAGAACACATCGCATGTGTGTTTATGAGTGTGAGGGTTACAATGATGGAGACATGCTTTATTTCTGACTTCGTTCGGCTCAGTCAGAGTTTAATCTGCTGACAAATTGTCACAACCTGTTGACCAAATCATTCTCTTTGACTACTACCTGGAGAGGTGGCAGATTTATGCTGGGAGGTTTCACAAAACCATTTGAGCTGTTCAGGGGAAGAAAAAAACATAGTCAAGACAAAGATACACAGAACATCGCTCCACCCAGAACACTTTCATGCTTCTGTGTTGGTCCATCAACTGTATATTTTTTTTAAGACACCGCTCACTCACTGGAGGGGTCATCAAGGTAGACGACCATCGACCTGGATAGATGGAGCAGGACTGACTGACTCTGTTCTGCAGCGTGTCTCCCTTGTCGTGTCTTTGGCGGCCAAGTCTGTTGCCCACGCCGTGTAGAGGTGGGCGCCTGCCAACACGTTCTATCACAGACAGTTACATCTGTAGTGTGCTGAGCCGCCGGGGAAGCCGAGTCTAAGCTGTAGGGCACCATATCACAACTCATGGTACTTGTGAGAATAAACAGAGCTGAACCAGGTGGACGTGATGCAGTACAAGGACGTGTGCTGATTTTTATATGTTTCAGGCTTTTATGACTCCAAGGACTTTTAACGTCCGTTTGTGGAGGCAGAAGGGGAGAAGACAGGGGTTCGGTTGGTTTGTCAGCTGTAGGAGCAAGCAGCTGAGACTAAACTGGTCGAACCAAGAGAAATGTGGAGTGTCAAACCAGATGGAAGGACAACGCCTGCCTGGCTCTTATGGCTTTGTTTGTCAGGATAAAATAAGTCGCATTACATATTTCTCCTTTACCCATATTGGTATGCTCTCCCTTTCACCCAAACTCTCTCTCTGATTGATATTCAGCACATAAGGTGACTACGCTTTGCTCTCCTCTCTGTGCTGAGGGCTTAACGTCAGTGAAAGGCTAGAAGTTGATTACATGCAGGGAGGCAAAACTGGGCCTCCATCTCCAGAGACGAGTGTAGTAGACATGATGCTGTGTTGCATTTTAGTCAACAATGGCAGCAGAGTAAAAAAAAAAAAAAAGTCCTTGGAAGTCAAATTTCCCCTGTGCTAAAGTGGTAGGAATCAAGGACATGGAGAAAGAGAAAGAAAATATTCATGGCACTGGCTTTCTGTAGGAGGCAGGCAGGTACACTGGGTAACACTTTAAACACACACACACCTCTCACCATGCTGTAGTGATGCTGTGACGGCGATCGTCAATCCATCTCTGACTAATCAAGCAGCACTGAGGCTGTCCGGTGGTGAAACATTGTCTGCATCGCAGCATTGCAACAGGAAATGCATTTGCTCACAAAAAGACAACTGTAGTGTCGTACAAATAGGATCGTCTTTCCCTCACAACTTCTCCCCCCGGATCATTCCTGATCTGATTTGAGCAACATCAGACAGATAAAACTGAAAACGGACACTAATAAAATCCATGCCTGAGAACTTCTTTCTGATCATACTTGCTCGCACTTCCATCTGCAGTGGTCAATGTTTATGTGGGTTTTTTTTCTCCCTTCTGACACACATAATCCCTCTTTTGTTAACCAGGTGAAAAAAAAACTACACTTAGAGATGGTCCGGATGTAAGAGGTCGTAAATGACTCACTTGTCTGACAAACTGCAGCAGCCGATTTTTTTACATTTTTAATGTTATTCCTGTAGATACAGCACCTGAATTAATTAAGTGCACATTGACATTTCTTTTGCACGTGCAGTAGTTAAAATAACCCTGGTTCATTCAACCAAAAGGGCCCTGAATGAAAATATTTACAACAAATATGTACCGAAAATGTCTCACTGCAGATTACAAATTACTATTCTGTGTGTGAAACGCAGTGTGTGAGTGTTTCTGGGGTAATCCTCAGGGATCACTGGAGTAGCAGAGATAAAAATCCACTTATTATAGTCTGTTTGATGATGGGGGGGTGGTGTTGAGGATGGGGGTGGGGGGGACACGGGTAGGTGAGAGGAAAAGAAACTACAATGATAGGTGTGAAAGATTACAGATGTTAATTTTCTCTTTTCCCTTTGCCGTGTTTTCCATATCTTGCTCCAGCATTCCTTGCTCTCTTTATCCCCTCTCTCCCTCCC
This sequence comes from Aeoliscus strigatus, assembly GCA_901007665.1. Classification (NCBI taxonomy): domain Eukaryota; kingdom Metazoa; phylum Chordata; class Actinopteri; order Syngnathiformes; family Centriscidae; genus Aeoliscus; species Aeoliscus strigatus. The sequence goes on along the minus strand of CAAKHB010007486.1, from coordinate 87,450 downwards.
TCCCTCCACCTCATTTATTTGCCTCTCTTAATATCCTTCACTCTCCTCCTCTGCTGTCATTGTATCCGTGAAGCGGCTCGGTACCTGAGGCATACTTCAAAGTCTGAAGTCAGACGAACAGACCCAGGGACCCTTTTAAAGATGTTTACGCTGGCATCTGCTTAATGGGCGAGTCGGAGTAATCTAAATTGCAATTCACTGACACCGCCGCAGCTGCATTAGAGGAGGTGTGTGCATGTGTGTCTCTGTGAGATTGGTACAAACAAAAAGCAGTATTTTTAAAAAAAGGTGCAGAAAAACAAACTCACTGGGTGTTGCAGCTCTGTGCATTAGTTAATGGACGGATATAGGCACATGAGAAATAAATCATATTCGCCTACTATTCAAATACACTTCCCACCTCAAACGTGCTGCAAACACAAACATGAAAACTTGTTCCTCAACGGCAAACACTTTCATGTGCAGAAGTCTCTGTTACAGTTGAGCTTATAGCTACGGATGTGCCTGCCTGGCTGTTCACGTTCTTGCAGGGAGGACAGAGAATGACCCAGTTGTGAGGCAAAGTGTTCTCTGCAGTAGAGGAAGAGAGGCAGAGGAAGGAAGAGAGAGAGAGAAAGAGAGAGGGAAGGAAGGGAAAGGTGTGAGGGGGCACTTGTCATCCTGAGAGACCTACAGCGTGCTATGATTGGCTACAGAGATAGTGGGAGGGAGGTGTGTGTGTGTGTGTATGTGTGTGTGTTACCTGCAGTGGTGTGTCCTCTATCACAGTGACCTGAGCAGAGAGGGTGCTCAAAAAGAAAGTGAGAGATCAGAGGAAAAAAGAGACAGTTGTCTCTTCTTTCTGGGGCGATAGAGCACAAATTAGGAGTGTATATCCATCATATGTCCATCATATGATATGTCTGTGTCTGTGTCTGTCAGCAGGATAATATCAAGGACAGTTGTCATGAAACTTTATAGGAAGATGCAGAAGGGGCTGACGTTTTCAGACATTTCTGTCACTTTCTCAAGAAATACAGGTATTTTATATCCTGTTGGCAAGGATACAAAAGCATATTTCAATATATGTGTCAGTTATAAACACATATAGAGACTTATTGTGTTTTCCCATGTGAAAAAGTGGGGCTGGTGTCCAGGGCTGGTGTCCAGGTGTCCTTCTAGTTGGGACCAAGTGATGATCAACAGCTCTCAAATCCTTGTCAAATATCCAGATATGGCTGTTTACAAAGAGACGAGGCTTTGGCTGATACAAAAGGCCTCATTCTATTGATCTGGTGAAATGAATGAAACAAATGTTTCTCAAACTCTTGAGTCTGTCTCAAGTAAATGTTCCTTTCCGGGAAACAACATAAATTTGTGCAGTGGGAGTCATTGGTGGAAAATTACCGTGGCCCTGGCAGAGTTACAGCCAGCCATCCATCCACCGAGCTACATTGGAGCACCCTGTGCGATTAGCTGCTAGACACAAGTATTGATTTTCCACTGCGGGAGCACAAATTAAAACTCCCCATGCAATGATCCGGTGCTCCTCCATTCACAAATGCCACTGCACGAAAATAATCACATAATATTTACCAAAACTGAATTTTGTTGATGCTGCAGTTTCAATAAATTTATATCCAGGAAGTAGAAACATATATTTTGAAAGTTGTCGTAGTTCATTACGTGTAGGAGAAGTCATGACTTCACAGTCTGTTACGCAAGACTAATTAATGTCAATTCAAGCACTTCTGATGTACCACAAAATGTACACAGAATCTTCCTTCAGCAGTTCCACAGGAACATGCTTTCACTTTCACCCCCGTTGACATAAGTAGAAGTCTGTAGATGTAGTGTGTGTGTGTGTGTGTGTGTGTGTGTGTGTGTGTGTGTGGTCCTTGAACACACTCATTGATCCGGCAGTAGAATCAGAGAGAAAGTTGGACATAATTATATTCCTGTTTGCTGGCTTGACACAGACGTGCTAAGGCGGAGGGATGATAATAGCGAAGCTAATTAACTCGCTAAGTAGATCGAGGCTCTCGAATGAGCTTGATAGGAGAGGTAGAGACAGAAGACTCAAACGGCACGTATGAGTACGGCCATGTGAGAGAAATGAGTAAGCGACTGTCTTAGGCATTTACCATGATTGCACCACTCACATGTCTACAGGAGCAGTCGCTCTGAAGATCTACACAGAAATGAGGGGGAAACGTGCAGCAGCTCAGACATGACATCAAAAAACGGAATGGGTTCAGGTTGGTGTCGTGACAAAGCATCGTTATTCCACCACCTGGAATGAGAAAGGACTGAACTCATTTTGTGAGGCAGATAGGTTGGCAGTGAAACAAGGGGCAGAAGAGACGAGAGGGCGATCAGGCAGGAAGCAGAGACCTGACATGAAGACGGGATTAAATGGTGTCATTTTAAAACAAGGGAGAGCATGTGGGAAAAGGGTCGAATTCAGATGGTTTGTTGTTGAAGGCTCGTAGTTCCTGCTGTTTGACTATAAATGTACTGACTGCCAAACCACGAGAGGCTAATAAACAAACTGCATGGACATTTAATTAAATGAGCCACAAATTAAACATTTCACAGCACCTCAGAGCCAAACCTCGATTTTGCTTTGCTCACTGTGTTCTGGCAGCGTTCACTCGGCATTTGTTCAAAACGACGTGCAGCGTCAGTGTGCACGGAAAAAACACACTGTAACAGACCAGATTAGGATCATCAAAATACAACAGTATGACGCTACATGTAGAGTTTATGCGTTGAGAAAAAAGTGCGTCAGTCCAACTCGTACTGTCCTGCGACGACCATCAACCTCCCTCATCAGACTTTGGGTTACTGAATTGACTTAAAGATTAAATTTAAAGCTCTGAGGAGGGTGGATTTGGCTCGCAGTGGCTAATAATGACCCACTGTTCACGTTTTTAAATGATGCGCCCTCCAGCAGTTGTATAAAGAGGCAAAGGTTGCCCCACCATCTGGGATTATAGCGGGGAGACGCTGTAGATCAGTGGTACCTGGCTAACGACCCTTCAACCACCCAACCTACGTGCACCGGAGGTGGGTCAGAGCACAGCACCCATCCATGGATGACAGTGGTTTATCAGTAAACTGTGATGTGGTTGCAGTAGTCTTTCAATCCAGACAGACACTCGTACTAAAAGACAAAAGAAGCCCCGAAGATTCCCTGAGGTTGAACAAACTGTCGAATTTTGAAGTTGCGCGTACAATTCGAACATGTGATCAAAGCATAGGTGTCAGCCCTGGATTTGTTTATGTCCCTAGACCTTAACTCATCTGTCAGCTGCTAACCTTGACTTAACCCTGAGCCAGGAACACATCAGAGTCAACTACAGTTCAAAGTGCCAGGAAATGAAAAGATCAGTCTAAAGTTAGTCATTTTCTCTCCTCCAATTCTCTGCTGGCTCCAGCCTTTCAACTCCACGCGCGCACACAGCGGAGAACCGCCACTCCAATCTCTTGCAGCTCAATAGGCTGCCACATACTGGTACTTTTCTTAACAGCCACAGACTCACAAGAGTAAAATGAACATCAAACTCTATTTCAGCACTCTCACCCTTTGCTCTCATCAGACAGTCTCCCTTTACCCTTCCCTGACATTCGCTCCATCCCCGTAGCATTCGCCCATTATTCTTCTTCACCAATTTGGCCTCTTATGCTCTCGCTCTGCTGCATTTTCCAATGTGGAGCAATTCACAAGCACCCGTCCTCCCTCCTATCCCAAAACAGATCAGTCTCTGTGTGTGTAGTATATTTGTGTCTATACAACATTAAAATATCAAGCAGCATAGCATCCCTTTGACACGCCAAAGTAATTTATTGTCACTCAGCTCAAAGCTGTTGCAACTAGTCAGAGAAGCAAAAAAAACATCCGGGCTGTAGCACTACATGAACCATGATTCATAGCTGGAGGATCTCTTGTAGGACAAGCTGTAGTGTGTGTGTGTGTGTGTGTGTGTGTGTGTGTGTGTGTCTGAGAGAGAGAGAGAGAGAGAGACAGACAGAGAGAGAACCTCTGGCATCTCATCAATTATAAGGACTGGAAAGGACGGATAAGTCTACAGCAAAGGCCTCTATGAACACATGAGAATGACATACGTAAGGTGAACAGACTCTTTTTTTTTGTGCAAGTGACCACACACACACACACACACACACACACAGCTTTCCAACATTTGTCCTTCGTCATCGCTGTCCCTGAGATGGAAAGTCCTCTTGTCCTTGTCATGGACAATGTTGAAAAGCTCTGGTAACGTAGGCACAGTAGTTCATCTCACAGCATGAAGGCTCTGGGTGCATTTGTATGTTCTTATTGCGTCCATTGTCCTCCAACAGTCAGGTTGATCAGAGGCCTTCGTCCACACTGGTGCGTTCAGCCCAGTGCCCAATAAAAGCTGGGATTGTCTCGAGCTTGGATTACCTACTTGGATGACTTAGCCAGTTTATCTCTGCGTCTATCCATCTCTGTCTCTCTCACTTGTAAGTTCAGCCAGCAGTCTGTCTCCATGTCTCACACAGTCTCCCCATCATGCATTCATCAATCGATGCATCTCCCCCTCTGTCCATGTTGTCCCCAAACCGTGCCAACATTCTCCGCATCCTCATCTCCCATCTCCCTCCAACTCCACCCAAGCCCACTTGAGGACATGGAGTCCTCCTCTCTGAGTTACACATGGGCTCTGCCTGCTGCCCAGTCAGACTGCCTGGCTGCTGGATTAGCTTCCTATTTTTCTTTCTCCTTTTGGCAGCAGACACATGAAGTATTGTGGAGGCAACCGCTACCTCCTGATCCTCTTCCCGGGCCATTTCTAGTCTTCTCATTAGCTGCTGTGATTTGCGGCATAGAATTGACTACTATACACACACACACACACACACACACACACACACACACACACACACACAGAGGCTCATAAACAGGGTGCACACACTGTGGACGAAGCCCATCAATCTTCAGGAAGAACTTGGAAGGAGGCGCTGAGTAATTACCAGAGGAAAATATATGTATGGTGAAACAACTGGATTCAAACAATGGTTTAAAAAAAAACACGAAAAAACAAAAACAAACGCCTTTCTGTCTGTGCAACAACTATCGGCAAACAGGAGCATGACACTGGGAAACAGACAGCAGTTAATACAGCAAGACGGAGATGCCAACACAATAATTGCGTGTGTTCAATCAGCCTTATAACGGCGAGGCGGACAGCACCTGCCATCCAGTACCAACCTGCGATCATCAGGTCGGGTCGTTAGGCCCTCAGCCCATTGTACCACCATAATATTTACACTGTGTCTTGTGAACACCTCTGGAATCGAATGTGTGTGTCTCAGATATATGCATGTGAGTGCCTCGTCTGCGCCTGTGCCTTGTACCGTATACATTCCAACCTATGTGCATGGAGCAGCCTGTGCTGCCATGGCAACACGACTGAGCATGTTTTTGTGAGCACTACTGCATGAGCTGGTGTGGGAGCAATGCGCACGCACGCACGCACGCACGCACGCACGCACGCACGCACGCACGCACGCACTCACGCACACACACACACACACACACACACACACACACACACACACACAGT
>CAAKHB010007486.1:71156-81839 GCA_901007665.1 Aeoliscus strigatus | reverse complement strand
AAAGAGTGCCAAGGCAACTCGGGAGGACTGCTGAGGAATACTTAACAGTATGGAAACATTGAGATTCAAGGAATACGAACCGAAAACAGGCAGTTGAGATCACTGAGCAGAATGAACTGAGTGGGGATGTCATGCCTGTGTGTGTGTGTGTGTGTGTGTGTGTGTGTGTGTGTGTGTGCACCTGTAGTGAAGCAAATTATGTTCACAGTATAACAAGAGTGGAGATAAGATTTGAGGCGCACACACATACATGATGGCTACATATCCTTGAGCATATTTCATCATTAGCTCTAAGCAGTTAATCCTCTGCTCCGCTGACCACGGCTCAGCTCTGCCCATTTCAATAATCTGCATCTGGGACTAACCAACCCATCATACACCATCACACACACACACACACACACACACACACACACACACACACACACACACACACACACACACACACACATATGCATAACAAGGACACAATAAACCCTATAAAACATATGGGACTGGTCTAGAGCAATAAATATCCAAAGTAAAAGCTCTCAAAGCCACACAAGCCACCGTGCCAGCAGCGATGCCAGTGTGCCGAAATGGCCATTTTGATTTATTAGATAGCAAATGGCAGTCAAATTAAATGTGGATTACCAAACATTCAACGTTCAGCGACATTCATTGTATAAATTTAGGTCATGAGTGGTCTAATGTAAATGAAACACACACAGGAATGGGTTCTCAGGCTGCTGTAAACATATTGCATTGTGTTTTAGTAAAAGAAGGTTGACGGATGTAACAAAGGAGTCAATTTACACACATTTACAAACATCAAGACGAAAGGATTGACTTAAGGGCATGGACAGGTTACAGCCAAGACTTCACAAAGGAAACCAAGTGAGTGGAATGATTTAATGGAGGATAAATAGCACGTATGCGACGCAGAGGGCAGCTGTCAGGTAGTGGAGGCAGAAAAGGTGATTTCAGCTGGAGAGAAGGTTGATGAGGCAAGTCAAGACAGAGTGGGATGTATAGAACATGATAACCCACTGAGAAACTGACAGTCAAAACAGTCTGACCTTTCACTCCCGGATAACAAACACTAACCACTCACTGACCGAATTGACCTGTTTCTCTCTCATGCCATCACCCTGACACGTTTTATGACAGTCCTTTCTCCTTCTCCTCCCACATCCAGCTCTGGGCTCTATCTAGACTCTAGACCATTCGTTGTCCTCGCTGTCTCCTCACTCCCATTTCAATCTCCCATCTTCACTCACAGTCTGTTCCTGACTCATTTTCCCTCATTCTCTCACATTGTGCCTCTTCTTTATATTCACTCTAAACTGGACACGCTGTCTCAGCCTCACACCTCTTGCTCTTTGCACTGGCTAAACACTCTGGAGAGGAGGAGTTTTTTTCCTCACTCACAGTATCTGCGTCTGTTTAAACTGTTAATTTGTGACAAACACACATATGTTCTAAGGCCTTTCTTCCTTCTTCTTGCACATTTTAGAGCCTCTGGCCATGCCATGTTCAAGGTTAGCTGCTCATTGTATCGAGCGCCAGTGCTCCCCCATGGGGCCGGACAAAGGGGAGGTGCATTAGCACCTCTGCAGGTGGGCCCTCAATCTCATCACTTCCCTCTTTTCTCTCCACACCTCCCTGTCCCCCTGCCCTCGTCCACTGCTCCATGGAGCCATGAACCCCATGGAGCTACCTGACCAGCCTTTGTCCAGCAGTGTTGCTGGTGAGTGGCTGCAAATGTTCACTCATGCACGCCGGTGCGTTCATCTCTGTATGTGCAATCATGTGCCGTTTTGCGAGTATCATGCAGATGTGTTTGTGCGGCTCAAACCAAAGCCCGTGGGGGGTTAAGGCTTTCCCCTTGACCTGCTGCCGTGCACTGACCTGCAGCAAATGGCTTTAAACCCTTTCCCAGTCACAGCCTTTTATCTCCATCACATCTCCAGCTCCTTCTGAAACCACAGACAGCGCACAGGCACTGACCGACAGACAGGCCGACAGAGGCCATATGGTTCATTCACTTCCAATAGCAGGAGGTAGCCATCAAAGAACGCTCACAGCGACTCCACTCAGCCATGGACAGAACGAGGGAGGGAGACACGAAGGCAGGATGGGAAATTATTGGAAGAGGGCGAAAGAAGGTGGAGAGACAGAAGCAGACAGGAGAGTTGTGCTGGAGAAACATGGTATTGATTCAAAAGGGCTGGTGTGAGGTGGAAATCAAAAGAAGCATTGAGGTGTACAGATATGAAGCTCGGTGTGATGGTGGGGTTTTGAATCTTGAAAGAGGCAGTGAAAGGCCAGCACGGCTCAAGCTGTGGCCATACACAGCCTTCCTGGGTGCTGTGAAATCCTGCTCAGATTGGATCAGGATGAGCGTCAACAACACAGGAAACAGAGACACTGGAGTGGAGGAGGAACTTCTGTCCTCGTGTGGACCAGTTTACAGGCCAACAAGTGCAAACAGACAATGAAAATGAACTTCTAGCGATGAGACCTGGGCTCTGGGTTGAGGTTCAAAAGGCAGCTTTAGCTGAAGTTCACTTTAGGAGCTTTTAATATTTTCTTCCACATCGGCGTTCCCACGCCCACATACGCGTCTGCTCCCTCGTCTTGGTCTGACAGTTGAATTCACCACATCCCCCATCACTGCTGTGATTTCACACTCAAATACATTTGGTCATATAGTGAACCAAACCCTTCCGATATTTCAGATGTGTAGGCGACGGACAGTCTGTAGTCGGGTTCATCAGCTTCCCGTTATACCAGCAAATATTACACAAACCCTCGTTACAAAAAACAATTTCATGAGCCTTTAATTCACCGCCCAGTTCACATTCATGATGTCATAAACACTAACATTTAGCTCACATGCATTAAATCCATCCGCCTCCTTTTACCGTAATGCTTACATTTATTCAGATTGATGTGTCAGTCACAGCCCCATAAATAAACCTTAAAAACAAAGTCGACTGGAAGTGAGCGTGAGAGATGTCGGGGGGTGGGTGACAAGTAAGGTGGAGGAGTGTAGATAAATCAACATCCATTAGCTGAGGGGTTATAAAGTCAATGATAGAGGAGGTGGACTGACGCTCAGACCTTTTATTGTCGTGCTGTTGTCTTTTACTGCCTGTGATGTCATCTAATGGTATACGGTTAACGACGGGGGAGGAGCAGTGTGTACACAGGGGGGCGAGGGTGGGGGCGTATTGGCTTGTAATGGGGATGTGTGCACACACTTGAGGATGCTGATCACCTTTAGTCAAACATGGTGTGCTGGCTCTGCTGTGTATTTAAGTGAGAAAGAGAGCAGATTCTTCCAGCGCCTTGGTTCGAGGGGTGTGTGGAGAGAAGCATTTATTATTCACAGCCGCATTTCATTTTCATGACGGTGGATGAGCAGTGGGTATTAACTAGGACTGAAACACGTCCCTACATGATGCGGTGGAAACAACAACAAACACAGGCAGGGGCCGCTAATCAACAGTAACAACGGGAAAATCATCCCTTCTGTTTGCCTGACAGAGACCTCACCGTCCGCATATTTTGCCTGAAGTCAGTCGTCTGCTCCATATATCTCTCTTCATCTTACTTCTAGACATGAATTTCAAGAGTGAATCCCATCCGTCCAATGTTCTCCAGTTCGACCGTCCCCTGCTTCACTCCCATTCTCCTCCTCTCGATGTAATGCTGTTTTCCCCAGGCGCGCTGGCCTCACCGCCCCAGAATTAGTCTCAGTCATGGGAGCTGCGATATATGGGTGCGAGAGTGTGAGAAAGATGAGGTAAAAGCCTCTTTTACCTTTCTCTCAGCCCTCTATCACACCTAGCAGCAGTGCAACATCCCATTAGCCCAGGAAAAGGCTGCCACACACAGCGAGGGCATGTGGGGACACTTAAGGTGGAGGCCGCAACACACCAAACCCGGGCTTATCCGGTGCTGTTTAGCTCAGAAGGGACAAATCTTGTTGAGACATGAGCTTGGCTGTCACACAGGTTATGGGAGAAACACTTACAGTCAAAGACGGTCCCGTTTATTCATTTCAGGAGTTGTTCAAAATCCCCCATACGACAGTATGAAGTTGGAATTACACACTGATACTGAATAAAAGTGACTTTGATGTGTTGTGATAACCAGAAGTGTAGTTATATCATAGATGATGGTGCTTTATTCTATTCTCATCCCTCAGTTTGCCTCAAGAAACAAATAAGAAACTTTGGTCTTATCGATTTGACAACATGCTGATCTGTGCGGTCCAGCAAGTTCTGCAACATGCTGATGTGTGCTACAATCTGCCCCGAGGGACTCTGGATTCCACCAAGTGAAGTCCGAAGTGAAGGAAAGGTAGCGGATGCTCCTGATACGGGGGGTGTATGTGTGATATATGGAGCAGTGGCTGATATCAGATAGGTTTGGCTAAACAAAACCCCCTCAGGGGCTCTTCCTGATCCCCCTTCTTCAAAACACGATCAGATTCGCTTCGGCTTTCTCTCATTCTCAAGCTCTTTCACACACATACACACACTCTTCCTCCAGCATATACTGTCGACTCAGCTGGTTTGCCTGAAAGTCAATCTGCCTTACTACTACTATCTTTCCTTGCATCCAGCATTCCCCGATTCCCAGCCCAACTGCACGTTCCAACACAGAAACCAAATATCTGCCTCTGTTCCGTCACATCTCGGCCACGCGCACTCGTCGGGTCCTCGGAGATTCTCCTTACCTTCTTCACTCGTCCACTTTTGGTGCCCACGAAGACCAACGAGTGGTTCTTGTAGACGTAGGCGATGACGGAGCTCATTTTGTCCACCGCGTCCGAGAAAAGCGGTTTGCCACGCACCATCTCAGACACACCCAGTGGCGCGTTCATGTCGAGGCCACAAAAGTCATCGTCGATGGTCAAGAGCTGCAATGAAGAACAAGAAACTTTAGTGATATTTGACCCAGCTCTTACACACTGGACTTGACTGTGTTTCCTGATTTACTGTGAGGAGAACGTCGCCAATCTGACCAACACATAACAAGTTCTTATCAACAGAATGTATGATCTTGGAGGATTCATCACCTTTACAACTACAACACAACCAATGAATGAAGTCATTTGCACTGTCGCCACACAAGAATCATTTAGTAAAATTTTTTTTTTTTAGTTTAGACACATGCACAACACACATTATAAACTTGTTTTTAGCATGTTTACACCCTCAAAAATGTTATTCAGTTCCTGCATTTTCCAAAAAAGAAAGGACCTTTAAACCGCTCTGTGCTCGGGCCTGAAAGAATCAATAGCTGACTCTGAGTGTTGCAGACAGAAATGAATAGGAGGTAGGTGCAACGGAGCAAAACAAAAAATGTCTGAATGTGAATGTGTTTATATGCAAGGGTGCATCTGCTGGTCCACCTGCAAACACTACGTGTGGAAACAGAGTAACAGAGAAAAGAGAAGAAGATGGAGGAAGACTGCAGTCAGGCTCTGGCAGTACACAGCGCTGGAGGCTGCTCTGTCAGGCACTATTCCCCACCGTCCACTGGGCGCAACTGCAGAAGTGCCAGTGCTGCAAGATATCCAGTGTGAAATGATTCAAAGTGAACCAAGTGAAATGAAAAAAAAAAGTGCTGCATCGCCTCTGACTGAATCCCCGCAATGCATCGACTCGATATATGAAGGTATGAGAGAGGGGAGCTGTGGATTCCTCTGTGGACATGTTGCTATGAATGTGTCATGGCTATCATGTTTTCCTCTCAACATTGAGGTAAGTCCTGATTGTCAAAGGAGAATCTGCTGGAGATTGGTCATTATTCTCTGTGGAGACGGACGGGATCACAGCAGAGCCAATGCTGGATTAATAGCTGAGCAATCTGGAACGAGGCCGAGTGCCATGGCAGCTGACGACAGCTTCACATTCTTTCTGAAAATCAATCCATCAGTCAGGAGAGTTTGAGCTACGAAATCCCCACGTTTTGATGAAGAGAATTTCTTGAAGGTTTACTTTCAGAGTTCAGTTCGAAGTCATCGTGAAGAGAACAGATCGAACCATCATCGAATAGATGAATAAAGCATTGGTAGGATGCAGGGCAAATCTAATTTGTAGATGACTTTCAGGCAAATGCTTTTAGTGGGGTGTCAAAGCCCTGAGCTTTGGAGGGAAGTGTTAAATATCTTCACCGTCATTGGGTTCAAACTCACTGAACCATTTCAAAGTTGACTGGTGAAGTGAGCTGTCAGAGGTGGGGTGCTCATGGAGGAGCTTTTAGTTTTATGTCTTGTTTTCCTGTTTTTTTTCCCCCTTCCTCGAGAAGTGCACCCCCTGGGCTCTCCATCAGTCTTGCAAGCGTAACCTCACAACCTTTCACGAAAGGCCATCATCATCAGCAGCTTCAGCCTGAGCCGCACAGGAATTATGGCACGTGCTTTCATTCGACAAATGGAGCACGACTGCCCCATTGCTTGATGAGTTTTAGGCTACGACAGGGGAGAGATCGATCGATGGGGATGACCTGAATTTGGGTGAGGATCACGTCAAGTGCTTAAGAGGGTTGAGGCGAGGAGACGAGTGAAGGAACAATGACAGATGATATCACACCACAGCAGATGCCACGGGAGGTTGATGAATACGATCCACAACAAAAACATGTTTAAGTGGACGATCCATTGCTCTCTCCTGGGCTCCTCCTCTGACCTTTGCAGAATGAACTGCTGTCCAGAATTCCCTCTCTGTCCAACAAGTCATGTCGAGGCTAGCAGCTAAGACGAACAGTGCCCTGACAGGTACCAGGGTCATGCTATGATATCACAACGAAGTATCTCTGCGGGATGTTACTCTTTGTGACAATCTCTGCCACCTTCTTAGAAAATGTTTTTGTCGTCGGGACAACAATATCCACTGGAATCCACTTCCTGCAAACTACAGCTAGTTTCCATCCATTTAGTACTATTCCCTTTTTGGTGACTGTCAGGTGCTCCCCCTCTGTGCTGCAATGACAGGCATCCTCTTCCCAGGGTTCAAAGGTTAACAGGGGCTATCAGAAGCACAAATGAGGACTCTGTAGCATGTACAGGCCTCAGTGATTGAACGCTTCCTGAAAAGATCAGAGTACATTTTCCACACAGATAAATCCTAACCTTTATGTGTCAGTAAAGTGAATGTAAACTGAACGGTGCAGGGTTTTTTTTATGGATGTTTCCTTACACAGCACTCTGTAGTCGCATAAAACATGTGTTGTGTTTGTCAGCTGTTTGAAGAAACAGACATGTTTTCATTTTAACAGTGTGAGCAGCTGTGATGCCTCAACACGTCTCCGAAATAGCAAATATCAACATGGATTTCGTGTTTGAACGGTAACAAGATGTTGTGTGTGTGTGATTATCTTCTAATGAAAGTATTATCATTTAAAGATGTATCTATAATGCATGGCATCTGTTATTTTCTGCATTTTTTGAAAGTTTAGAAATTAGCTGGCTGGCGAGTAGTAATGGTACTATATATACAGGAACCACAGCAACCCCAATAATAATGACTCAGAGGGGCTGAAACTACAAACTTGAATTCCTGTCTGGGTCTGGCAAATACCGCAGCCAGAATCCCATGGCGTAGCAACAAAACAAAAAGACGGAGGGTTCCTCCCTAAAGACGGGGGACAGGAGAGCCGAGGCTCCGTGTTTGGACAGAGGCCAGGCACTGAGGCAGAATCAGGTCACTCTCAGCCGTATCCATCTCTCTGCTGCTGCTGTCCGCCTGCCAGCACCGGCACAAAGAGAACGCTCTTGTGGACTGTGCAGAGGGATCAGCAGATACAGAGTGGCGAGAAAGAGAGGGGGCAATGGGCGCATGCGGAAGACAGAGTCGTTCAATGCGATTAGCGGGGACTGAAAGAGATCTGCTCTCCAATGCTCTCTGATGTATGGCCTAATCTAGGCTCGCGCTGTTGTGGGGGCCCCTTCCTCTGGCGGAGATCTCACAAAGTTAATGACACACATTAAAACCACGGACACATTTCCTTTCATGTTGCTGCTCAGCTGTTGGGGGCTCTAAGGAGTCCATTTTCTTGAATTTCAAGCTATTGTAGCTTGAGCAAACTATTCAGATTCATCTATTGAATGCGTCACTAAAAAGTCATCATTTGTTGTGATGTTTTACTGCAGCATCATCAGTTACTGAGTTGGGTTTTCAAGGAAAACACGGAAAGCCAACGAAACACATGAAAAAGTGGAGCCTGCTCTTTGTGTAATTAGACACTCCTGCCGCCCGTATTTCCCTCCAGCCCCACTGTGTTAAATGGCTGACTTGCCAGGATGATTGGCGGCACTAGAGAGTTATGTCATGACTAAATGGGTTTCATAGTAAGATATAATGTCAACATTCCATTTCTCCATCATAAAACATTGTCTGTAGAACTGCTGCACGAGTGATTACTGCAGTGAATGTTCTGTGTAGAGTGACTGTATGATAGCAGTCGTTTTTATGGGCATACATGTTTTTATTCAGCGTTGAATATCGATCTTAATACTCTCATTTTACTAATATATGTGAGGATAAAAGCCTGAAAATATGCTTTGAGTATTTTATGTTGCTTTCTGCTCAGTCTCCTCAGCAGGATCTTCCAACAAGGGACTGAATGAATGAATGAAACTGTAACTGTGACAGACATGTCGAGATGTCTTCTTGTCATATCAGCTGGAGAGTTTCAGCTAAAGCCATGTCAGCCTGGAATGACTGTGCGGCACATTCTTAGATTGACCATGTTTGAAATAACACCAACATTCAGGATGTTTGATTCTCTGGATCAAAGTGGAAAATGAACGCAAAAAGTTATACATGTGAAAATCCATGTTAGAGAAAGTTTGTGTACCATCATCTATCCCTCCACTTTCCAAACAGAAATTCTTGAATCCATTCAGGGCAGCTGTCAATCATGATGCCACACCCCCTTTTAACCGTGTCACGTGAATAATTGAACTTGAACATAAATTATTGTGATAAGATCTCTCTAAATTGGCAGACGCTATCTTGGGGCTGGGCAGGAATATGGATAATTATGTAACACTGGAGTGTGTGTGTATGAGTTGGATCACTAGCTACGCTGCCAAACATAATCTGTCTAGCAACACACTTGCAACGCATGACAACACACATGAATTAAACACACAGAGAAAGACGTGAGAGAGAGAGAGAGAGAGAGAGAGAGAGAGAGTTTCGTGCTGAGAGTACAAGAGCTGTCATCAAGTAGTTTAACATCCACCTTTGCTTGGCAGGTTTTATTGTGTGGACAGAAGGTAAAGCCTAGGATATATTTCAGATATATACAGTATATATAAATATGCAAAATGCTATCATGTGCAGCTTTTGCTGCTGATATTTCTACACCTTTACTTTAGCAACATGATAGAAGGCTTTTACTTGTCTGAAAAATTATATTTATCAAATGTAACAGAATTGCTAATTATAATTCATAAACCAAGCTGACTAAACTAAATCAGAAACACAAATTGCTTGAATCATTCCTGTGAATTCCTACTTATTCAGGGCACGAGGAACTTGTTGGAGGTAAAGTCAATACAAGATGGTGGTAAACTGTGTGAAGGCAGATATGTACCAGCAGACTGCAGCCAAGGAAGCGGGGACACTTGCTTAATCACAGAATAATGATATTGTGATGGATTCTGACCTTTAGCAAGTGGTATCATGTATGGAGATTTAATTAGCGAGCCGGGCAGCAAGCAGGGAAGTGGATATATGGATGGAGTGGGGTGACAGGGGGAAGAGGGAGGAGGGGGGCTGGATGTTCTTAATGAATCCACTAGCCTTTCACTTCCTGAGGATGTGGCCTCGGCTGACTCATCAGCGGCATCAGCCAGCTACTGATTAAGCTTTGCAATCAAAAGGACGAGATGGCCAGACAAGGTGGCAGACTACGCCGGTTTCAGGGTCGGTCAAACAGAGAAGAAGAGTGGCGAGGACAGAACGCCATACTGGAAGACCGCTTTCAAGAGCAGGATGAATCGGGGATCAAGAACTCGACTCAAAGACCCAGCCCAGCAGAATAATCTAATTAATAGCAGTGACTTCAGAATGTGAAGTCGATAGCACATGACAAATGTGGAAGAATGGCCCGTGGCATGTTCGTTAACGACATGTAATTAATGATCATTAGCAGAAGGGATGAGGCAACAGCCGTGGCCTGTTAAAGACAAACACGTGACCTTGCGATTCCCTCATCAAAGTTAAGGGGGGGTGCGCTTGCGGAGATCATTGTAAAGAGGAAATAATCGGAGAGGACACATGGTCTATTTTTATAACATGAGGAGAAGGACAGGCAAAAGGAGGAAAGTGCAGCCTAGGCAATGAGCAATGAATCAAGGATGAGTGAGGGGAAAGCAGAGGGGGAATTTATTGCGATCCCGTTGTTTGTTGTTCTGTTTTTTACTGCTGACACAGTGAACATGTAGGGAGTTTTTTTTTTTATAGGTCACATGCCACTTCACAATGATCTATGGGTGCAGGGCCTTTGCAGACTTATACTGTTGAGCGTGCATTATGTGGCTCAGCCAAGCGTGGCCATTTGAGGGAGAAAGGAATCACCCCCCCAACACACACCACACCACACCCCCCCCCCCCCCCCCCCCCCTCCCCCCCCCCTCCTTTTTTTTTTTTTTTTTTTTTTTTTTTTTTTTCTCAC
>CAAKHB010007486.1:57512-71136 GCA_901007665.1 Aeoliscus strigatus | reverse complement strand
CTTCCTCCCATCTATCCTCTTTGTGCTCTCTCACCCCCCTCTGTACTTCACAACTTCTCCCCCTTTCCATCTCGACCACACTGACTGAAAGCTTCTTAAAGATGGCTGAAAGCCTGTTTATACTGTCTGACCCCTACCACCTGCATCTCCAGAACATGCTGATACATATTTGACTTTCTGAAAATAGAAATGTTAAATATACATATATATAATACTTTTTATGTAATTTAGTTTTTAGTACTTTATCATTTCAGTGTTTTGAAGCCAAGTGGCCAGTGGCCTCGACAGCAGTGGGGACGGAACTTGTCTGCAAACGTGTGCTAATAGCATCTTAAAGCAGTTAAGTAATTCACTGGAGACTATGAAATGATTCACAGAAAGAGAGAGATTAGATGTTCATTGCAGAGCTAAATGAGTTTTGTCATGGTAATATAATGTGCTCTCATTGTAAAACCTTCACAAGAAATATATTTGGCCTTAAGGATACATCTATTAATTCTGCAAAGCTCTGGCAGCAAGTCTTCCAGGTCTGATTCCTGCAGTGTGTCCGTGTATTTATGGCTCAAGCATCAACTCCACTCTAAAGGGCCCTATTTTTAATTGTGCAAGTGTCGATGATTTAATCGAGGTAAACATGTTGGATGGGAAAACATAACGGCACTGCACTCTGGAGAAGGAACTTCTCTCACTGGAGGCTGAAGATGAATCAAACTATCTATCCTGCTGCTGCGAGGAGTTATTGAACTCAAAGTGTTTTACACCAGTCGGAAGCAGATACTGGAAGAGTCATTCATTTTATTCAAAGACCAATCAGCGCTTTACCAACTCTTTGATTACATGAACATCTCCTGTTTGTCGTAAATAGTTCATTTGCATTTTAAGCATCTTTCTAATGCTGAAGAATTTGGTGTTATTGACAAAATCCCCAGATTGTCACCATAGTGACGATGCACCAGAAACAGCTTTGGGATCAGTTCTAAGATCCATTTTGCCACAAACGACAGAAGAACTCTCCTATCTCAAATGAGCCTCCCACCTGTGCCCAAGGTGCTTTCATTTCAGCCCCTGTGATGAGCAAAGTACATTTCACGGTCGGTCAGAGAAATTCTGCTTGAGCATCACCTGGGCTGTTTTCACTTTGATCAGCGTCGGGAATTAGCCAAGATTTTTCATGTGTTTGTTAAATCAACAACCACATATCCATAGCATATATATGAGCTGGCATGTGTGTGTGCGTGCGTGTGTGTGTGTGTGTGTGTGTGTGTGTGTGTGTGTGTTCCCTGCAGAGTCCACTGTCACTGGTTCAGCAGGGTGTAATTTATGCAGTGTCGGTGGTGATACTGTGGCTCATGCTGAAATGGCATCATTCGTCAACGCTAACCCCTGCGTGCACTCTCACACTCTTCCTCTCCCCGCTGACAGCTCCACCCCAGGCATGATTTATCAGGTCGTCAAGTGGCACCCTGGCACGTGTGTTGTGCCAGAGACAGATACAGAGATAATCACTGTGACTCCAGAGCAAAACAAACAAACAAAAATAGGGGTCAGCTTGATGACGTTGTGAGCTGGTGTGTGGCTGAGGTCAGAGCGGTATGAATTAGAGAGTGAGAGGATTCGATGTATGTTTCTGAAAAATGACCATGACCATCAATCAATTTTTATTCGTGGCTGTAGAAATTCTCATTTGTAGCTGTTGTCGACATTTAGCGTGACTTGCCTGAGTGAAGAAGATTACTCATGGTCCTCAGCAATTAATCTGAAACTATGTAAAATATCATATTTTTCAGAACTTGATTTGATAATATGACTTTAAGTGATAAAGATTTGAGATTTGTTTCTTCCTGGAGATCAAAGCATAAAATCAGCCAGTACAGTCTGATACGGGTAGTTTAGAATGTTTTGAGCTTGGTCGCCCGTATTAACATAACATGAGATCGGGAAAAAATATGTGTAGTAGCTTTGGCTGATGTTGAAAGTGGTCTAAACATACAACACCTAATTTAACCTTGTTTTTGATGTGCACAAAGTGAGAAATCAAATGAACTGAATCACTGAATTTGTAATGCTGTTGTGGCGGAATGGAATTATGGTAATTTGGGCTGAGCGCTCGCCTACATTGTTTAAAGAGGTGAGCGGATTAAAAGAGCCAGCGGATGGTTAGCATCACATCATGATGAGACGGAGCATGAACCCACCCAAGAACTTAGTGTCTGTGAAGACCCCCCGCAGTGCGTCGCAGTCATTATGGAGAGAGATCCATCAGAGATAGTGAGCTGTAGTGTGTCCAAATTCAAATTGACTATATCGTGAGTAGGGTGCAGTTGGTAAATGTGATGTTAAGCTTAACTGCTGCGTACTGTATGTGTTAGATTAGGAGAACGTGATTAGATGGTTCAGCAGCACTATGTACAGTATGTATATTATTCCCCTGATTGTGGGTGCATGAGGGTGAAGGTCACAGAATGTGCATTCCTTTGGTACTCACCGCGCTGCTGCAGGGAATGTCTTTGACTTTGAGCCAAGCCAGGTCCAGCGTGCCTTCTCCCTTGTAGCACGACTGCAGCCTGTCCTTGATTTTCTCATTAATTTTCCGCAGTGAAAAGACACACAACGCTGAGTCCTGGGATGCCTGGCGTGGACGTCTCTTCTGACCTTTGGAGAATACAGCGAACAGGACATCGTCATCTGGTGCCACATCTAGGGAGCGTGCCAAGATGGCACCTGCTTTGGACAGGTAGGCCGCCTCCAGCAATCGGTACTCCACGTTGCCACTAATGCATCCGATGGGCACCTCCACGTAGGAGTTAAAGGCAGTGTCAGCCTTACAGAGACGGACTATCTTGGAAGTGTAGACCTGCTCTCGACCTGTGGAAGAGGATCCCGTGGTGGGCCCACCACCCATTTCAGGCTGCAACGTCAGAAAATAGACAAAGTTCCCACTGGCAAAACCATAAATGTAATAAATGTCAAAGTCTGGAATGACAGTGAAGGTGTCTGAGGGGATCTTGATCATCGAGGCCACAAACTCATCGTGGAACACATAGGCAAACATGCCATCCTCCTCGGAGTTTCTGGCCAACTTGCGGCTGGAGATGGTAGGGAAGTACTCTGGCTTGCCGTCGACTGCAGTGGCTACAAACAGCATGTCTGGTGAGGCATTGCCATATGAAACAATGACGCCAAACACAGAGCCACTCTCATTAACACCGGAGAGGTAGTGCTCCTTCTTGTGGAAGGGTTCTCCAAGCTTAAAGAGGTCATCAAGGCGCAGGAGCTTGCAGATGCCCTGGTAGAGGCTGCCACATGCCAGCAGCCGGTTTTCTCTGTAGTCCATCAGAAGCATCTTGTTGACATTGTTGGTAAGTTTTAGTGGTTCACTGCAGGGCTGCACAATCCGTGGCGGGTAGCACTTGCGGTTGTCTTCATCCGGGCCAGTTTCATGGGACACCTGGACCTCTAAGCCCGGGGACAGTTTGTAGATGCGATTGACAGCTCCCAAGTAAACATTACCATTGCGATAGTCCACCGCCAAATGGTTAAAAGTCCATTCAGGGTTCTCAGCACGAAACGAGGCATACTCCTCCTCCTGAAGAGACGCTGTGATCACTTGGGAGCCAGAACTGTGAGCCTGTGCAGCATGTACCACTGTTTGTGATGTCACAGGAAGTGAAGTGGTTAGGAAACAGCATAGAAAAAAGCAGGTCCACGTCCTGGTGAGGGGCATCATGGCTGTGCGGAGGCTGGGGGTGTTGGTCAGCGGGAAGGAGGCACAGTCCAGTAGTGTCAGCCAATCAGGATCAAGCCTCTCTCGAGACGGAGGACATTATGCACCTGCAAAGAAGACCAAAGCCCAATGAGAGACAGCAACACGTACACCCAAAACAAATAATTGAACATAACTGGGGGCTACGTTCCCCACAGGACAAATAAAGGGCTCCTTTGCTTTAAATGAAGACAGAGATGGAAGGAAGAATGCTGACAGAGCTTAGGCTAGTAGGATCAGTCTATGGACTGAGGACATTAGGAGAAATGTTTTGTCTCAGAGGCATCGCTCTGCACAGACTCATGCCCCTCTCGGCCTCCTTCTCGCCTTTCTGCTCCAGCCGCCATGCCCTAATTGATTCTCCCCTTGGAGTAGCAATTTGCATGCTTTGGCAATTTCTATCTTTTTTCCCAATAGGGCAGCTCACCTGCTGACACTGCTAGTAAAGCGAAAAGGACCTTCTTTCTCTCTTTAACGTCCTTACACACACACACACACACACATACACACCTGCCACGCAAGAGTTTCATGGTCAACGGAGAGACAATTAGAGAGGAAATGCAAGCGGCTGCAGAGATAAGCTTCCGTACTCTCCATGGGTCGTTTGCAGAGACTACGTTAGTTATGTATGGAGCCATAATAGAGGGACACAATGCACAAAGTGGACTACAACGTTATATCTACTCGTTCACCACACAGATTATCAAGCAGAAGTGACCTCGTTTCCTCTGAAGATGGTGGCTCCCCGTGTGCACCTGCTCATTAGGCTTCACCAGTGGCACGCTGGGATTTATGTGTGTGTGTGTGTGTGTGGCGGGGTGGGGGTTCTACTGGGTGTTATCCTATCCAGGCACTGCATTTAATAAGGATAAAAGTAGAACAACTTCAGTATCAAAATTGTCTTATAAGATTAACTACATGTAACGTTACATTATAAAGACCTCAGGGGCTTAATTCTACTGAGATCGCTGTGAATACTTGCACCCATGTGGAATGTGGCCTGACATGATCCTACCACAGAACGCTGAGGTTCATATTGAAGCAATCACCCCCTTCTGCAGCGCTGCCAAACACAACGTCTTTGCAATCGTACCAGACGCTCCTACATCTCCTGGCAGGCAGAGACAGACTAAGACAGTGAGAAGCCTCTCGACACATGATAAGAGCAGCAGACAGGGACTGGTGATGATCAAAACTGATACGGAGATGGAAAAAGGTGATGTGTGTGTGTGTTTATGTACCAATGAGTCAAAGAGCTTTCACACAGCTGTAAGGATAAAGGCAGAGAGGAAGAAAGCCTGGATGATGAAGGGACGGGCCGACAAAGAGAAATACTGGCATTGGATCAGAAAATAAACAAAATTATAATGTAGGTGCTCTGAAAAATGTGAGCAGCTGCTATAGATCGTGAGAAATGTGAGTGAAACAAGAGTTTTACAGAAATGAGCACGTGAAACTGCTTGAAAAGTAAAGTAATTACAGAGAAGTGAAGCTATAATGTTCCTCTCAAAATAAACAGGGAGTTTCATATTTATCTCATGCAGGAAGCAACAGTGATGGAGCACACACCCCTCCTCCTCCTCTGACCATCAGACAACTTTACTCAGCAGTTACTGTCAGTGGGCAGGAAGAGAGGGCAGAGAAGGCAGCGTTAGAGGAAAACCTTCTCAACACCAGCTGGTAGTGGTACGTCAGCCTTGGTGATGATGGTGAAAGGAGAGCATGAGCTGAGTATTTCTGTCCAAAGACTGAAGGCGGAGAAGCATTTATTTGGACTTGGAATTTGGTAAACAGCTTAACTTCTCACAGTGTAAAATGTTCAAAAATAACTATCACATTCATAAAAACACTATGAGTCAAATGGGATTAGGAGATTATGAGTGAGTAAGAAGCAGGGTAATTACACATAATCCTTTATATTCATGAGGAAAAAAACTGATTTTTACACACTTATCACGGGTAATCTGTCACGGAGTGAATGGAGGTGAATGAATGGCAGTCACATCAACAACAACAACAACAAGGAGACGTGCATATGGGAACAGATGACTTTGAAGAGCCGGTGGAGTTTGATGTGGATGGGTGAGGCTGCTGATGTTAATTTTGAAGGTCACTGAGTGCTGCGGTGACTTGGTCGAAGGGGGAAGGATGGAATGTGCGCTGTGATGTGGTAGATGGTGTCGCTGGAAGTAGTAGTTGTCGCACAAGTGTGAGTAAACATGCAAGTGGATGATACTCTGGCACGAGAGTCAGACAATAACAAGTGAGGGAGGGAGCAGTAGACAGACGGAGACGGTTGCACTGAAGAAAGAGAAAACGAGCTGACAGAGACGTGTCCCAGATCAGTGGACTGCCCCACAACCACCAAACTCATCCCCCTCCTCCCCTGCCGAGCTCTGGCACTGATCAGAGGAATAAGCATCGCTCTGCATTGCCGGCTCACGCTGAGAGGAGGAGGAAACAGTGACCCTCACACACACTGGAAGAGCAGTGGTGCTCGTTGGTTGTTCGGTTTGGGTTCAAACAGCTACAGCTGATGCAGCTTTAACCGTAAACCATCATCATAGAGTGTACAAAACTCTCATACTTGACATAGGAAGCACAGCATGCTCCAAGCAAGGGCAGAGTAAATGAAACTGGGAGGAGGCGCCGTTAGTTTGCAGGTTGATTCATGCAAGCAGCTGAGGAGAGGCTGGGGCTTAGGAGAGAATCCAAACAAGTATGCAACCTGCATCGCTGCTGCCTGTGGGTATCGTGGATCAGCAAGGGACGGATCACAGGAGGATTAATTAATACCATTCTGACTGCATGTACATGCACAAACACGGACACACTCACACATATCCGGTTGTCTGTTGCTAAAGGATGCTGACGGAATATATATGGACATATGACCTGAAATTCCAATTTAAATGCGGAAACATAAGCACACAAACAACTTAACATGGGGGAACATGAACATGTGGTATTAGTGGGACAGAGGATTCAAGCATACGCTGAGTGTTTGCTGGATCCTGCAAGACCTCTGAAAAAATAAAAACCTTAAGTAATGATGGAGTGATGAGCTTCAGCATGGCTCAGCTAACCCCTGCTGGTGCACGTAACAGATGGCACACTCATCTCTCTCAGGAACGTAGCAGCAGAGAGGAAAAACCAAGGACAGAGGATAGCGAGAGAAGGCGGGGTGTCCTTGGTGTTTACATCAAGACGTGGATTAGCAGCATGGATTACTGTCACCACATACCCCATCTAGATCGGGGTTAGGAGGTCTAATCCACCACAGAGCTGTTGATATTACAAAGAAAGCCTTTGGATTGTACTGTCAACTGTGTACGTGACACATAATGACAGAAAAGCTGCTGAGACTTCACGTAGTACAGGTGAAGCACTCGACCCACTGTTCACAATCATCAATAATACACCATCATTCATGTTTCTCAATATTGTTTATGCAGTTCTGAGTTGTTTTCGTTGTTTTAACTCCCCATTACATTTCAATACCTTGACCCCACTCACTGAAATGCTCCTCGTGCTGGATCACTGGGAGCTCCACCATGGACTGACAATCACGTGTGGGCGAAGTCAGTGAAAACTAATTGCATGGTTTTTGATGTGAGAGAGGAAACCAGAGTACCCAGAGGAAAGTCACACAGGCAAACAAAGAATTTACAAGAAAGGACCTGGCTGGTCAACAGAACGATGTTATTGAAGCCATTTCATTTTAGCGAGATTTTTCACAACTTCAAAAAAAAGAGCAAAATATTAAATATCTTTTTGTTTTGGAAAGAGATTTTCATGACTGTCTCTGGCTACCCACACTGTTGGGGCAAAAACAAGAGGCTGGGAGGAAGTAGGAAGTAAGATGTAAGATGCTGCTGTCGACAAACTCCCAGGACGACGATGGAAGTAGTCAGTGAAACAACAGGAAGTGAAATAGTAGTGAAGAAGAGTGTGTCAAGTGTAAACAGCAAATCTGTGTCACACAGTTGCTTGTTTTGAGTGCCGTCTACCCGTCTCTCACTATTCCAGAAAAGGGGTCTGGGCAGAGATCCAACTGGAACACCCCACTGGATTTCAAAGAAATAGCTGACATCTGCCCATCTCCTCTTCTCCCTCGGTCTGTTACATATTTCCCCTCCTTCTCATTCCCTGTCTCACATCTGAGACTTAATCCTCTTCCGTAGGACGGGATTCAAACATGCACCTTTTTTGGACACACATTCTGAGTTCCAGCCACAGAGAATGTCTGCAATGTGTCGGTGGTTACGACATCACTGCCGCACAACATCATCAAGAGTCCTTAAAACCCTCAAATTGTCCTTGGTATGGTACAGAAAGCTCTCGCTCTCTCTCTCTCACACACACACACACACACACACAGGTTGGTGTCGGTCCTTTGTGCGGCTGGTGCTGATGCAGGCTGAGACTGGTGGAGTGTGTTATCATCAGCGCCGATCGAGAGGCTCTAATGTCATTAGGAGGACTGTTGAGGTGACTGTTGGCCTGCCGTCAGCGACCCGCTCTGATTGGCTGCCAGGGTGGGAGGGGCCATGCACAGCACATGGCAGTTTGTTAGAAAAGGCCATTGCCAGGTTGTTACCAATGATCTGTGTTTAATTTGGACATATGAGTCTTCACTATGTCTCTGGGAGCATCTTCTGCATTGGTAATGTTTGATGCATTTGGCAGCATAACCAAATAAGATGGAGGAGAGAAGAGTTGGGCAGTTAATACTTGCTTTAATCTATATTTAACAAGATGCACTTATTCTGTGTTCATAAAAAAAGTCTTCCCCTCTATCGTCCCTCAGACTGCCCCCTGGTCATAGCCATGTTGTGCCTGATGAGCTCATTCGGAACGAGAAAAGGCAGATATTCTACAGTAATTACGATAAACGCAGCCACGGATCCTTCTTAAACCTTGAAAGACAGTTGCTTTCAGGGAGCTAATTCAAAGCCTCGAGCTCTCTCCTTTTCTGTTTCACTCGCTCTCTCTCCTCCAGCTCCCATGTTCCCCGCGCTAACGGGCAGACAGGAATGCAGAGCCGTGTAGACAAATCAGCTCTCGCCTCCATCGGCTGCTGACTGGAATCATCTTAAGTCCCAGCACGTTTCGCCATCCATCCTCTTCTCCTTCCAGCCCCTCTCTTAAATTTCCACCTCTCCGTTTCTACCTCTCCCCTCTCCTCACCCCCCCCCCTTTGGTTTTCAGTCAGTCAGACACAGTCAGTAATTATGACTTGGACTTTGCATGAGGATGAAATGACTGGCTGCTTTGCTGCAGTGTGAGAACCCAGCTGAAGCGTGAGTGTGGTGGACGCTGTGTGTTTTTGTTTTCAAAGACAGAAACAAATTTGCAGACTGTTACCTTCAGGGCAGGATTGTTCTGCAGTTCAACAATCATTACTCCAGCTTGTCTGCTGCGTCAAAACAGTCCAATTCAAAGTCTTATTACCTCTGTGTCACGTATCGTTATTCCTGTTTGCATCAACAATCTCAATCTTAATTGTAATGAAATGAATTACAAGCATGAATTGGTCATAACTGTGCCGACTGTATGCACAGATATAGATTGACTCTGAGGTTTTAATCCTCATGCACTCAGGCTGCTTGAGCTGCTGCAAGACTTGATTTCCAGCAAAGGTGACACCCGTAAAGCTCGCCTTTCATATTGGACCCTCCTCTCTTCACCTTCCCCTCTCTACCTATTCACTCCCTCTCTCCTGCTCAAGCAAAGCCAGAGCATGTCGGTGCCACCGAAGCAGGTAATTAATCGGGAATTATAACACCCCATTTTGCACACCGAACACTTCAGGCCACAAATCTTAATAAACAGCTTATGTAAGATGAGGTTATGACCGAGGACGGAGAAAAGATGGGGAGTTTTTATGGTCAATGCCAGCGAAAGTTTGTCAAATTCCTATTGATCTCTTTCACCTAATGTGTTCCTGTACTGACATACAGTCCGGGTAGAATGAAAACCTCTGTAGTATCACGTAAACTGTGCAAGTGTCGACTATCTGACATTTGTCAGTACAGTTTGAACTGGAGGTGCACAGCAGGCTGGACTATCCGTTTTAATATCTCGACATAAATCTCTCTCTCCCTCCAAATCCATCTGCCACTGATCTCCCT
The DNA here is from genome assembly GCA_901007665.1 of Aeoliscus strigatus. NCBI lineage: Eukaryota > Metazoa > Chordata > Actinopteri > Syngnathiformes > Centriscidae > Aeoliscus > Aeoliscus strigatus. The sequence goes on along the minus strand of CAAKHB010007486.1, from coordinate 61,239 downwards.
ATCTTACTGTTGCTAAACAGTTAAAACAGATTTGACCTCTGAGATTAAATTCCTAGACAAGAAAGCCCAATGATGTCAAAGGCTTTGTGGTGATTAGAATGAAACATTAAAACTGCAGCGTTAATTGTTCACTATGTTTCTGCATTCTTCATTGTGTGTGTGTCTGAGTGTGTGTGTGTGTGTGTGTGTGTGTGTGTGTGTGTGTGTGTGAGAGAGAGAGGGAGAGACATCGAGATGTGAGGATCTGTGTTTATGTAGTTAGGAAATGATTTTGGTAACGTGTGAGTGTGTTTGTTGTGCCAAGTTGAGTACAAAATTAAGGACAAGAAATAAACTGCTGGACAAAAGCAGTCATTAATCCATCGTCTTTTATCCTATTCTGTCACACACTCCACCACTCTCTCTCTCACACACACACACACACATCAGGCACATCTGTGAGTCTCATCCGCACAGCAGTTGATTTGGAGCTGGAGGCGCGTGGATTACAGCATTCTCACATAATCCACAGCAGTGATGAGGAAGAGTCACAGAGATCTTAGCTGCTGGCTGCACAGCTGGAAAGAGGTCAGCCGACTGGACTGCAGTTCCCTGTTAAACTGTTGTTGTCTCGCCCCTCGCACATTTAACTTCCAGCTAAATTTAGCAAACACCTCTAATCCACTGAAGGAAAACAAATTAAAGCTACATTATGCAACTATTTTACCGACAACAAACAGCTTCCTAGTCAGTGATGAGCACTGACTTTAACAGGGAAAATGGCAACTGACAAGTATGTTATGGGATGTTATGGTATGTTGTATGTGCTGACAGTTCTTTTATGTCACCTAAAAAAACTGTTCCGATGTCGTGGAGGGGGCAACAAGGTGAGAGGGAATATGAAAGAGAAAAATGTTAAACATGTTGCTGTTACAAGTGGTGCGGTAAAATGTGCCAGCCTCCTGTAATTTCCACTGAGGCCAGCAGTGGCTGCTGTTGCTGAATAAACTCAATGCTGTCTACAGTATGTTGGTGTATACTTGACTGTCTAGGTGCCAATATATAGTTATACTGTCCTCATCAGATGCACATACATGCCTGTATCACTCACTCATCGCTGACTCTCTGTTGCTTTCTTTTTTGCAGCTGCTTCAAACAAAGAAAAATATGAACTGTAGAAATACGATGTGTCATACGTCAGCACCCGTTTCACAAGCCCATCCAGTTTAAATGACCTAAGTATAGACCTGTGTGGGATGGATCGAGAATGAGGGACATGCTAGTGAAGACAGAACGTCTACACTTCTTGCACCTCTGTGGTAATGGTCTCAGGAAACAGAATAATGATCACTTTTACAGGATGTGTCAAAGATATCATTTTTTAAAGCACATTCCTAAAATGGGGCTGTACTACAACATGAGAGAGAGCAGAGAGGACAAGAAGCTGGCATTATGAATGAGTGAAGGTAGACGTTTCCATGAGCTGATATGGGCGTGTGGACTTTGTAGGTAGTAATTTCCTATAATTGCCAATAACTGTTAATGATTACCTGCACAATCCTGTCTGGGCCTGTTGTGAAAATGTTGACATTGATGTTAATGTGTAACTGATGAGTGCAGTGGTGCACCACAGCGGACCCGATGTATTAAGTCTAATGTCCACTGGAGTTCAATCATATTCAGCCTGCAGCCTAAACAGTTTGGAGGTGAAGGGGTGCAGCTCAAAGGAACATAGCTGGTACATGTGACTACGTACGTCTTCTACGCCTCTTGCTGCGCTTGACTGCAGGCGAGAGGTGAACCGCTGTTAAATGAAGTGTAAACTAGCAGGTCAGTGGGGGTGAAGCCCTTGGTGAATGCGGCCGTAACTCCACACAGAATCCACAAACTCCTGTTCTGTGAAGTGAATATACTGCTCATGTATGCACGAGTTGTTGTGTCACTTGTTGCCTCGGAGCAGAGTCATACTTGACTTGACTAGGGAATTCTTGGGACTTAAATGTCAGACATAACGACCTCAAGGACCTTTGGTGAACATAGTTAATCCCCCATCAAATCTGCCTCTGTCAAAATAAAAGATGACAAATGACAATTGCTTCATGGAATAAATTCCGTAACGTAACAGCAGCAATTATAACGTGAAATCAGGAAATAATTTAGATTTTGGTTTGAAACTAATACTTAAATGACAGGCTTTCCGACAATATGTGTTTTTTCTTCTTTTCTTGGAAAGTACTTATACTCAAAATATATGTGTCTGTACATAATGGCAGTCTATCGAGCCATAAAGCTCCACCACAAGCCTATCAGCTTCACTGTTGGTCGGCCACGTCCTGAGGCACCAACAGTGGAGGAGGGGAGCGAGGTCTGGTGGGATGTGTGCCATGATTAAATGATTCAAACACTCAGACTCATTCACACTTTCTATCACTTACGCACTCAAACGCAGAGGTTACAAACAGCTGGGAGTAACCGGCGTCAGACACAAAATTACAGGTCCTGTGACACCGTGTCCATAAGTGAGTCCTCTTAGCCCTCCAAGCCTGGAGGAGTCCTGGAGGCCCCAGAGGAGAGACCACACATCAGGGACCTGAGTCATGTTCTGACTCAGCTTTCTTTTTCATCTGCAGTTAGATTTGTGCGATGCACAAAGACAGGGAGAGCACCGACAAATGTTTTTCCAAGTTTTGCAACTCTCCTTGCCTTGAAAAAACATTAATGCTTTATCAAAAGTGGTGAAATGATGTGCTAAGGCCTTTTCACAGACTGAGCGGTAGGTAAACCGAGTTCAGGCTGGCTTTCACTCCATTTCCATGCCTTTCCCCTTCCCCTCCCTCTCCCCCCACTGTTTGTCTCCCCTCAAACGTTCTCCCTCCCTATGACTCCATCCCTCAAAGCCTATGGCATAAACACATCAGACAAGCTTTCTAGCCAGCCGTCATTCACAGAGGCAAGTGTGAGGATGCAAATTGTTAGCCGGCAACTTACCCCTCTCTACCTCCCCTGCTTTCGTCTCTCCACAGTTGGTCATGGATGGTTTATATACTTTGATTCTCCCACAGGCTTTACCTCGTTGCGTTGCTTTTTGCAGAGACATGGAGAAAAACCTCTTACAAGCACACACATGCTCACACACACACACAGATGGATACGCTATCTGGTTGCCAGATTTGCCGGTGGGCCCAGAACAACCCAATCAAAGCTCAACTGGAACATGACAATGCAGAACGGATGGACAAAAAGAACAGCGAGGGCAGAGGGAGGGGTTTAAACCTCTCCTAGAATTGCTTTTTCCACAGCTGGATTTGTTGTGATGGGAGGTTGTCCATTTCGTGAGCCAATAGAGAGAGAGAGAACAAAAAAACAAGTCTGAGCAAAGGGAGAACATGTGATTGCAACACAACAATGTGACTCATCTTTACTTTTCCAGTCTGTCATCTGGGTATTGAAAAATCACTGGTGTTTATAGCCACTCCTAGTGCTGTGTGTGTGTGTGTGTGTGTGTGTGTGTGTGTGTCTGTGTGTGTGTGTCTGTGTGAGTGTGTGTGTGTGTGTGTGTGTGTGTGTGTGTGTGTGTGTGTGTGTGTGTGTGTGTGTGTGTGTGTGTGTGTGTGTGTGTGTGTGTGTGTGTGTGTGTGTGTGTGTGTGGGCGAGTGAGATGCATGTTCAGATGATTGTTTATGACAAAAATACACAGATACTGGGCATCCTCTGCTGTGAAAGAGGCACAGAAGACTTGTCCATCATC
>CAAKHB010007486.1:42385-52914 GCA_901007665.1 Aeoliscus strigatus | reverse complement strand
AGCAGAGTAACAGCACAACCTCTAAGACGATAAGCACACAAACTGCAACAGAAATGAGTTAAGATGGGTATAAACAGTGACACACACACACACACACACACACACACACACACAGTTCAGCAAGTGTAGTCTGTCAGTACAGACAGCTGAGGAGCCACAGACAGAGAATTAACGATACATAGTTAAACACCAACAACATATCTATGGAACAACACTAAATATTTGACGACAAATCCATTTAGAATTCATCACAATGACTCAAAACTGAAAAAAACACAAAAACATCCACCAATGTGAAAAGTTTGTCACGGACTCTTGTGATATTTCCATGCTAGTATCATAACATATTATCTTGTGAGCAGTGATGCTCATGTGACTGAAGAAAATCTCTTCACTGCAGCAGCCGGTGAGGCCACACTGCCCCTCGCGGGTTTTCCAACACATAGCCCCATCCCCTCTGCTCCTCTGGCCGGTGCACACACACACTTCTTTTGTTGAGGTCAAGGCCAAAAACATAACACGTACTAAGTGAGTTTAAAATTAATTCTAACAGCGCAAACAGGCACAATGATACATATGTAGTATCGCGCTTTGGATTTGCGGGGGTTAACAGTGAATTGATGCATTGACGCTGGAGTGCAGGTGGATAGAGAGAGGGAGGAACAGGGAGAGGGGCTCCGAGTGTGACGGCTGTGCCAGGGCTCTGCATTTTACATAGGCTGGAGCAGCTGCTCGCTGTGCATGAGCTGCAGGAGAGGATGGGAGGAGAGGAAGGAGGGAGCGGGGGAGACGTGGGAGACAAAGCTGCGTTTGGAGTCAAGGACCTCCGTCACACTATGTGCTTCATGAGCCATTGTCTAAACGTATAGCTCTGATCAAGCTTCAACAAATCTTCTCATGCAAGCACTGATGCACTGATGCCAGGAAATGACCCGAGGTCACGTTAAGTCCACGGTGGTGACACGAGTCTAAGATGTCTGTAACAGATCTGCATCAAACCCTGCGTAAAAACACAGTGAACAGTGACTGGTCTGCAGGGACTTTTTGGACACATCATGTCTGGACAGTTTGACATGTGTCCACGCTAGGAGGAACACACCAGAGCAGCATTGATAATGCAATCCACTTGTTTACATTTAATCTCCCTGTGTCAGACTATTTCTGAACAAAAAATTTGGGAATTTTCTTTTTTCTCTTTTTTTTACTATCGAACAATATTTTCAATAAAAACCCCCGTCTTTTTTTTTTTTTTTTTTTTACTGTTGTGTTAAGTGTCTCTTGAAGAAATCCACCTTTAATTAACCCGTGAATACCAGAATAGAGTAAAACGTGACAGTTCCACTCACAGATAAAGATACTCAGAATATGCTGACAAATGCCACGCAGACGAGATTTATCAGCATAAATCAAACGGTCTTGCCGCGCTCCCGCTGAGCCCCCCTCGGCTCGGCCAGGTTCGGAGGGGTTCGGTGGTTCTCGGCGGAAACGTGCCGGTTCCGCGTCAAAGCGCGTGGAATTCACGTGAACCGCACGAGAGCTGTGCGAGGTCCAACGCGGAGTTTGTTTCCAAAGGATGGAGCTCCAGCAGAGTGAACATTCAGGACGTGGATGGAAGAAGTTTCCATCCGCCGCTCCGATTCACAAAGTCGCCCTGAGCCATTCGCGTCTCGGGGACCGTCCGATCATGTAGTCAGGTCGGATCACGCAGAGCTCACGCACCGGGGCTACCGGTCCCCAATCTGCCGCGGAGTGTCCGGACCGATGCTGAGTTTTTAACCTTCAGAGTTGAAGCTGCGGTCTGATGGCTGAAGGGCGAAGGGTCGACGGCACCCGAATCCGGTCAGTGCGCCGTCCCGGGTCGCTGTCCGCTCAAGGAAATGTTCTGCAGATCGACTCAAACGAGCCAACCGGCCCAAGAGCCGCCCGATCACCGGGGTGCGCAGTGGGCTGTGGGGATGGCGCAGCTGGAACAGGTGCAGCCGCCTGCGGTTACCTGGCTGCTGCCGAGGAACCGGACCAAAAGCAGCAGCAGCCACAGCCGCTGTGGCTGCATCAGTGACAACCCTCGTCCCTTACCTGTAATCTCTGCAGATATCAGCCGCAGCCGCATCGACACTGCGGATAAAAGACACCTCCAAAGCAACTCCCCAAAAAACTGTTATATCCAGATCACACGGCTGGTCCGCTTTCAATCCCCGGCTGAGGTGCAGTTAGCAGACGGCTCCAGAAATAGCAGCAGACTTCCAGCAGCATCCCCGGTCAGCAGGATCCGAGCACGCCGCTCTAAGCGCTCTGACACCCGGGAGCTGCACCTCCCATCCCTCGGCGCGGAAGCACTTGGTATGCCGCTGGAAAAGCCGCTGCGCCTGCACGGGCTACCGCAGGAGGCTGTGCGTGTGTGTGCGTGTATGTGTGTGTGCGCGTGTGTGTGTGAGTGTGTGAGTGTGTGTGTGCGGAGCGGATGTGACTCTGTGCGCTGCTCCTGCTCAACTGAGGAGCTGCCGGAGCTGCTGCAGCGGAAAGAGAGGGAGGGAGAGACGGAGAGAGAGAGGGACGCTCCGCCGCCGATGCTGAGGCTCCAGGACAGATGATGCTGCTGCTTGGCAAAGGCTGCTTGTGTTTTTTAAGAATGATTAGAGGTCAGCAGCCCCAAAGCAGCATCATGGAATTCTCCGTCAAAGACAAGAAACGCTCGACACACTCCCAAGATGAAGTTTAACGCACTTTTACGCACGGACACAAACAACAGGATGAGTGTGATTTGTGAAAACCAAGCTTTATGCATCGATGCGTCCCGCTGCCAGGCTTTATGTAATGCATTCATCCCGTTGAGAATGCCAAAGGGGAATTTACACAAATACGCTACAATACCGGGGTGAACTGATCAGATCATCGGATTTGAATATCTAATCGGAGAATCGTTTAAAGACACAGATTAGGCAACACAGCGACATAATTACGACACTTGCATAGTTGAAGGGGATTAAAATCTGAATTTTTGTTCTTTGATGATCTTTTAACATGCTGCAGGAGACAATCCTCCCCCATTCATTTGTGCAATTAATATTCTAAAAGCCTAATTATGTAAGCAAATAAGTGGGAGAAGGGAAAAAATTCATTTGATAAAGAAAGACAATGAAAACCCCATGAACAATGGTGCACAATGTTCAGTCGGTGCTGAGGCTTCCGTAACTTCTGTCTCATGATAGAACTTCTAGAATGAGCCATTACAAGTTTAATCAGTGTGTGACAGGACGAGCTCAATGACATGAAACAGAAAATGAACAACATGCCCCCCATACTCTACCCCTGGAAGTCGGAGGTCGCTTGGGGGGCGTCTAAGCTGAGACATCTGCTGCAGCATCCTCTCCCCCCTCCCTCCTCTGGCCCTCACTTCCTGAGGGATCAGTGGCTTTGAAACACTGCATCAGAGCCCCACCTACAGGCAGAAGAAACTTTACAGCCTCATCTGACAGCCCACTGCTGCTCCTGCTCAGCAGTCCATTTATGACCACAGGTAAGTGCAGCGCTGGGAGACTGCACAGCTCCTGTCGGTGTTCTGAGGAGAACTTTGATACGTCAGCGGAGGTAAAACGACCGGATGCACCAATTAAAGCGGCCTCTCTAGGGTAAAGAGGAATAACCACGTCTTTAACTGCACAAAGGAGATCATTTACCTCAGTTTGGATGCAATTTGAGGCTCCTAAATGACATTTCCATTTTATACTTATACTCCTCAACATCTCAGAGTGAGATGCTTTCAACAAACCTTTATTCATCCTGAAAGATTTAATGAACAACCTTCCTGGCAGAAAACATTCATGGTCACATTTCAGATGCGCATCACTTCATCACACCTCTACAGTGACTTTTCTATCTCAATTTATTTCATCTAGTTCCATTTCCTACAATTCACTGTGATAGTGATTGGATAACCTTTACAAACTTGAAATGAAAAAAAAAAACGTTCTGTGGGCTGAACCAGCGTCTGAACAGGCAGAAGTGCAGATCTAAAAATCAATAAAAGCGCTCAACAGTCTCTTTTTGTTCACAGTAGATACTTGAAAACAAAAGAAAAAAGGTCAATAAATATCTCATGTAAATCAATTCAGAAAATAAATCAAAAATATCTAAGGGAGTGGTCTCACTTGCCCAAATCTTTCTGACAGGCCATTGATCTCAGTCTGTGTTCATTCGTTATGCTACGACAGACAGACGGTTTCACCCGCAGTCATTTGAAAGGGAGAAAATGCACAGATAGCAACAAACCAATTGGCTTCAGTGAGCTAAATCAACACACTGTGGATCAGATAGCTTTCAAAGCCCAACAAATCGATAGCGCCGCAATCTGCAGTGACAATAGTGATTCAGTGAAAGGTCAGGATCATGTGACCTAAAGAAAATAATGTTAAGGTCATGTGTAGATCAGACATGCTCGGATCAAATGATAATGGGAGGAAATAATTACGTTTTATCATCGGTACGTTGTCCTGTCTGTGTGCTGCATGAGCAGTTCAAGGACACGCGGCTTTAGTGTCAAACTCCAAGTACAGTTGGTGACAAATATCCATATGTGTTCAGGTGTGACACTGTTCTTATGGGAAAAAAGAAAAAAATGGAATTGTGTCCATGACACTTTTGCCAAGCAAAATGTTCAACTTTCAAATAATATTTGTTGAAACTAGAAGTCCTGAACAATGTTTTCTTACTTTCTGTGAAGTGAAATTCACCCGGAGAGCACAAACCTCCAGGACCACCAGGATGAGTTGTTAGAATGATTAGACATTAGACATTATGTCCAAGATGGTGTTTTCAGGTGCAGTAATAAAGATCATCAAGTCATTTGAACACAGGTTCAACATGCTCTGGTCACTTTCTCTCGTTTCAGTCTGAATAGAAGTAGTGTGACATGTCAGAGCTGTTAACACAGGAGTCTGAATGCTGGTTGGTTAAAGGTTCAGAAAATCTGGTTCTACTCAGGCCACATGTGAGTGGGCAGAGGTGCAGAGGAGGACGAGTGCTCGGCTCTTTATTAAAATGCACTGACCAATCTGACTTCCTCATTTGTCTTGCAAATGAGATGATGACTTACGGAGGCAACATGAAAAGCTTTGATGAAGCCTCCTTTTTAATGCAGTCGAGTGCGTTGGAGGAAGGCGCTCATGTGTGCGGCTCCCGTTGCCAGCTGGCGCTGTGTTATTTCAGCAGCTCTCCTCATCTCGCTGAAAACTGTCTATACATAAGTCTGCGGTGCATCCCAGTGTCGTTCTGAATCAGCTCAGTGAACCCCTTTAAACACAGCTGTATGTGGTTTATCTTAAGCCTGTGGGGATCCGGAGATCACCCGGCAGTGGTACACTCCTCCCAGGGGTCTTCCCCTTTTCCCCTCGTAAGCCCGAAACACACATACACACACACCATCACCCACATAATAGACATTCATCACACATCTGTTACAGTGCGTCCTCTCAGCGTGGCCCGCTGCCGAATCACGCATACAAAGTGTGTACTGTATATATCTGCTTTATGGTCAATTTACATGTCATTTCTATCCCAGGGATGATGATATTTATCTCCTGTCAATGGTGATGCTGGACTAAGTGTGTCCATCTTCATAAAAATGTCTGCCCACTCGCTACCTCCCGATCATACTCATTTCTGCCAGGTTCAAATAACACTGAAAGCGCGGATGTGTCGGCTTCATCCATGATGTCTCATTTTTGTGGAGAATCTATTAGCATTAGCGTTTATGATCTGTATGGACACAATGAATGACACTCTGGAATTCCTCTGATGGGGACTGTAAATAGGGTTTCACTTTTTGTCTGGTCTGCACCGTGAGCTGCTAGATGGGAAATTATATCGAAACTGACATTTCTGTATATTGTGTGTGTGTGTGTGTGTGTGTGTGGGGGGGGGGGTGGTAGGACGAGGGTGTTGATCACTCAGACATATAATTATACTTTGCATATTGAAGACTTTTAACACTTCATCTCGCTTTAGATTGTGTTTGATCATGTTTTTTGTGTTTATTTAACCATGTATTTTCTGTCTGCTATCAGGATAGCAGCTGTCTGTCTGTCTGTCTATCTCTGTGTGTGTGTTCCAGGGCCAGGTGAGTCGGTGTTTTGCCAGTTTTGTCTCCAGAGATCCATGCTCTCGTCCATGGAGATCCATTCCAAGGCGCCCCACAGTGCCTCTCTCTGTCCCCCCAGAATTAACCTTATCCACTGGGATGGGCACTGCAGATGGTCGGGGAGGTGGAGACGGGGGGAAATGTAAAATGCAAAGAACCAAGTCAACCAAAAATAAGCCGGCGCACAGGGACAGCACAGGGATTGTGATGTTTGCACAAGGACAGATAAACAACTAAGTGAAGAAACAACAGGAAGTTCATCCTTTCATGAAACTTTCGAACTCTCAAAGAATCCAAATAAATGAAGAAACTCTGCATTTGGGCCAAACTAACACTGGAGACAGTGATCATGACCAAATAGAACTTTTTGATCATGCAACTATTGCTAGCTTTACCAAAAGTGAATAAAACATTTCACCTGGGACTTGGAAGTGGGACAATGAGGAGGAATAACGAGAAAATGAGTGAAATCTTCAATTAAACCAGGTACACGGCCAGTCAAAGAACTCCCGCTCAGCCTCCACAAGCACGCTCAAGTGGCCAAACAGATAAGAGCTCAGAAGCAGTGGTGAAGCCACAGGCGGCGTCCAGACACATAATGACGTCCCATCGGTTCCCGGCAGCGTATCGTCGGCTCCGTGTGTCACAGCCCCAAGTCTTCTTTGCAGCCAAGCAAATGATAACAGTGTGTTTTTGTCTCGTTCACAGGGCTGATAAGGTTGCATTTCACTCAGGTGTCTGCTCTCCATTTCTCTCTCTTTCACACACACAAGCGTGCAAACACACACATGCATGCAGAGTTCTGGGAAGACCGTTGCTGTGGTCTGTGGATGTCTATCGACAGACCAAGAGCCTTCAGCACATTATTGACGGGCACCTTTCCACATGACCCACTACGGTCACCGCTCGCAGCACTTCCCCTATGGAACGTATCTGCATGTAGTCACATCCTTCCACATCATCTCTGTACTCTGGGCTTCAGATGTTCCACATTAGTAATCTGATCATCTGATTTTGTTTGCAAACCGTCCTCATGAAGCAAAACACAGTTGCCATCCAGAAAGGTGTCACACATGGTGTTAAATATTCAGTGACAGCGACATCTCCAAAGCACATGACAACGTAAACAAATCAGAATCAGGTCAAATGAGTAAACGTCTCATCCCACAGCACGTCCAAGTCAACAAACCGTCTCCTGATAGAGTTCAGAATAAGCCACTGGTATTCAGTGTCGCCTATTGATGATGATCCATGATGAACAGCAATCCGATGTGTGTGTGTGTGTGTGTGTGTGTGTGTGTGTGTGTGTGTGTAGGTGTGTGTGCGTTATCATTTTGACTATTAAGTGATTGAACAGAGGGAACATATTTGCATTTTAAATTCATAACTGTCTTTTATGTCTGATAGAAGAGCAGTAAAGGGCACAATTATGTATGAATGAATGAATACATGTTATAAACATATGGTAACGTGCTGCACGTGTTACAGACTGTCAACTTCATTTGGAATGAACGACGACACACCCCCGTGAACGACGACACACCTCCATGTTTATGGCGAAGGGGAATGGGGACGGAACAAGATACTGTTGAAAGTCAATCAGAGCAGAATTACTTGATCACACACATACAGTACATACCGTATCTGATTTATCACGACCTGAGAGTCCCAAACAACACATCCTGTCAAACAGTACGCAGGCGGTTATCTTTAATAAAACATTTCAATAGAAACCCAGAGATGCTGTATTTATTGTTGTATTTGTGCGATCACAATTACTGAAGGAATCCCTGAAGGAAGCATTCCTTCATTGAACCTTTTGTACCGTATTGTAGTCATACTTTATAACCTCTGCATTAAGAAAACACCAAACATTTATGAACAGTTGACTGAGTCCACAGCATTGCAACATCTCCAGAATCACCAGACTATTTGTTTTTAAGCCCAACAAATAAATACAAATCTGGCTTGATTTTAACTGTTGTTACTCACAGGCAGTGAAAGAGCTGCAAAACGATGCCACAAATCATGGGATAGAAAATAAGTCCTATTAGCAGAGAGAATTACATGTCAGTTACTTGCCAGAACCATGCAAAGAAAAAACAATTTAGCCACGCTCAACACAAACACAGCTTATTTCAAGCACCTACACCGACGTGCAAACACATCTGCACACACGTATCATCCAGGCAGAATGGAGAGCAACATGAAGGTTATCCAATATCCAAAGAAAATGTATGTGAACTCCCAAAGTCACATATAGGGGACAGAACATTTCTGAGACTTTACACACTGAAGTTAGAAGCATATTAACCTCACTCACCTTCGGTTAGCAGCTCTGATGGAGAACACGAGACGGCTGCAGCCAAAATGAGTTTCCTCCGTAGCATGAATGCACCATGGCTTTTGTATCATTCCATTTTCCTGCCGCTGCTGGGTGAAGAGCCGGAGAGAGGTAGTTTGTTTGGGTCACACTTATATGTGGCTATTTTTTTGTTTTTTGTTTTTTTTTTCACTACAATGGCTCAACTCAAAACACTGGAGAGAAATTTGACTTTTGATTGCATCCTGAACACAGTATCTCGATGAGACAGAACAGTCCAAGGCCAGCTACTCATCACCCTTAAGAATGAAACCTCAGTGCATTTATTCACATTCTGCAGAGGGCAGATGCAACAAAGATCTGAGAGGCTTTGAGGTTTGTTTGTCATTACCGTTACCGTCTGAGTCCATTTGAAGACGGATTTGGTTTAAAGACGGATAAATGACGCCCAAGGAGGGAAAATGTAAAATATAAGTGTAGAGTCATATGAATTAGGTGTGACACAATCAATCAGGGAACGTGTCCAGCTGTTTAAGAAGGCCATGAGAAGGAAATGTATGTGAATCATGTTTATTTACTAAGTGAAGGTTTATTTACTCAGTGAAACAGAAATACCCTGGACAATAAAACAAAGGAAATGCTAGCTCAAGGGAGTATCCATTCAAAAACAATAACTATTTAATGTGTGTACAGACACTTAACAAAACTCCAACATGATGACCGTTTCCTGGTCTGTCAACACACACAGAGGTTTATTCTTGTCAGTCGAGAACGCAAACAAAATTCTAAACTTTTCACTGGACTGGTTCTTTAGTATTCCACAGCAACAATAAAAGCCTTGACCTATGATGGAAATCATCTTGGCTTGATAGGAGTTTGTTTTGTCACATACCCATGTGGTCCCATGTGGTCCCATGTGGCCATGAAGCTGCGATAATGCAGCATTTTACATGGGCCCTGCTGCGATGTAAACACTGTATTCACCACTCTTCTATAATGTAGCAGCTTCAGTAGGTCAACATTTCACAACAGTCTTGACACCTTGCAAAGATGGCATATATTCACTTGCACACACAAAAGAAGTGGATGAAGGAGAGGATGTCAGTGAGCTGACAAGCAGAAGATTAATCCATCCTTCCCAGACAGTCACTACCAATCCCGTCCTCCTCCCGTTACTCTCTCCAGCCTCATTGTTTTCAATAAAACGTCGCAGACGGCCATTTTATAATCACATTTGTGACTTGGGATCTGGGATTCAGATACAATCAATGTCTATTAGAATCACAGGGTTATTGATTGAATATGGCGAGATGGTGTGAGCGATGGCTCCCATTTCCATTCTCACTTTCCTTCTTGCAAAGCATGTACACAACTATTCATTATAGAAATGCTGTAGTCATTGGAATGTAACCAACAGGTCCATCACTTTAAAAAAACGTGTAAACGTCCGTCTTAAGCTCTGAACAAGGGGCTAATGCTTAGCCCCGAAGCTAAACCACATGTCCCCCACTACAATTTTTTATTGTACGGTTCTACTCTAATTTCTAATTCTATGCACTCTACTGATCATACTGTAGGTGAGTGTTGGGAGATAAATGACATGACTTTCTGGCACCCCAGCGTTCCGGTAATATACTGCCCCCTGTTGGCGTGCAGTGGAAAATTTGAGGCACGAAAAACCACCTTTGACCTTAAAGGTTAGTTGCTAATAAATGGATGTAAATCAATGCAACGTGTCGTACAGTGATGGAAAGATGAGAGAGAGAGAGAGAGAGAGAGAGATTGTACATGTCAGCTGCGGGTGCAAGCAGCAATTTCACAAGGTGACATTTAGAGGACAGCTTGGCTCACGGAGGATATGGCTGCTTTAACTGCTGTTTATCTCCAGCTTCTAGAAACGTCAACCTGTCGTGCAACAGCTATATATCAGGTGTGTGTGTGTGTGTGTGTGTGTGTGTGTGTGTGTGTGTGTGTGTGTGTGTGTATGTGTGTACGTGTGTTCACACCCACGTGCCAGAACGACAGAAAGAAATACAATTATTTTTATGAGAAATTCTTTACGGGAGAACA
>CAAKHB010007486.1:31595-42365 GCA_901007665.1 Aeoliscus strigatus | reverse complement strand
TGAATACACACACACACACACACACACACACACACACACACACACACACACACACACACACCGTGAGGCCTCAATTCCGACATTGTTCTTTATTGTCAGAACCGCTGTGACTTTGGAGACACAAATGTGTTGACTCAGTCACATAGTGCTCACACACACACACACACGTGATCATATGGTCAGAGGTTAATGAAAGGGTGAATCTCCAGGAAATGAGTGAAAGTCTGTTCAATGTTCCTTGAAATGATGTGTGTGTGTGTGTGTGTGTGTGTGTGTGTGTGTGTGTGTGTGTGTGTGTGTATGTGTGTACGTGTGTTCACACCCACGTGCCAGAACGACAGAAAGAAATACAATTATTTTTATGAGAAATTCTTTACGGGAGAACACCCGCTGCACATGTCTGAAAGTCATTAAGATGATATTAAATATTCAGTTGTGTGTAATAAAACTATTACATTCAAGGTAAATGTGTGTTATTTGGTCGCTGAAAAATTTCATAGAAGCTGGTTCGAGATAATCATAACAATCAGTAATCATAGACATTTATTTGGGTAAAGTGGGGGTTCTGTGTTCACCCTCACATCTGAAAGAACAGATATTATTTCAGTTTTAAAGTAAAGTTTTGTCCAGACTGGGATAAGGTTGACAGGAGAGCTCAGGGAATCTATTGTATCACTGAGAGCATTCAAAGTACGGAGGGAGAAATGAATGTTTAAATGTTATATGTGCACCTCTGTGTGTGTGTGTGTGTGTGTGTGTGTGTGTCAGCTTCAAGTCCCAGAACAACTCATTAAAAGTGGAGTCCTTCCATAGAAAGACTAAGGAGAGCAGGACATTGTGCTGCAGTCCGCACTCAGCAGTCCAGTCACACAAAGTGTGTGAGTCCGTGTGTGTGTGTGCTTCAGTTATACACAATCCACTGGAACCGCAGTTAGTTTTGCCACTCACTCACCGAAAAGTACACACACACACACACACACACACACACACACACAGTCCTACTGACCGACACACACACACACACACACACACAAAAAACTTACGGAGGCTGACATGGATTTATGTTCCCCACCGCTCAAGGAGACAGGCCTCGAGAAAAGGGACAAATTAAACCAAAGAATAGGAACACCCATTGTTCTGAACACTCTCTCTCTCACACACACACACACACACACACACACACACACACACACATACACACACACCAGGTAATGACTTATTGACTGTGCAGTGTTTAAAGCGGACGGACTTGGGCGAGAGGCTGTTGATTTAGTCACTGCATGCTGCTGTGCACTGTGTTCTTAATGGAATAATTCAGTTGAGGGCTTCTATTGACATATGCATGTGTGTAAAACACACACACTTTTACACACTGATAAGTGAGGGAGACTTCCACTGTGATCGCTGATAAGAATCGTGTCATTTGAATGGAAATGAAGCATAGGATTATGTTTGGTTACTGTCTTGGGGTGAAATGTGTGAGTTTCCTTGAAATGAAATTTGTGAAAGTGATTTGTGAGACGACTGGGGACGACGAGGTTTTAATGAGCGCTTGTTTGATTTGGGAATTGGAAACTGGAAAAGTCTTTTCTTCATGCTGATTTGCTCAGGTTAGTTGTAAAGTAAATACTATTCATCTGCCTACGAGTGTTTTCTCCTTCCCTCCATCCACACTTTGCCCTCCCTTTCTGGTGTTTTCTTTTGTCTAATCTTCATTAGTAATTCGATATTTCTGAATGCAGAAAGGAGAACAGAAGAAAAAAACAGAAGGTAAACAGGCAAGAATGGCAAGAATCTTTTATGAGTCCATGTTCTTTGAGCAACACATTCAAACAGGAAATAACGCATGTTCGTCAATCTTTCCTCAGACTCCCGACAACTCCACAGTGATCGATAATCAATCCCTAATCTCCTCAACCATCTCTTTGTCTCCATTGTCCTCTCTTCCCTTTCTGTCCCTCCCATGACCCAACATATTGAACGTGCTGTAAGGACCGATGCGCTGTCACGAACAGAAGCACACCAACCAAAGCAGACACTGGCGTCTCACAGTTAAATACAAACAACACAACACTTACAAACAACGGTTGGTATCTGTTCGTACCTGAATGCTGTTGTGAGTCTATGCAAACGTAACGTATGTTCTGAACACTTGCATCATCATCTGCATTGAATTGCTCTGCATAAAAATTGTAAAGTTGTTTATTAGAGGGTTTTTATTTTACACGTCTGGTAAATAGACAATTATCTGCGTCATGTGAGAGGTTTTAAGCCACCGAGCAAAGTTACTGATCCTAGAGAACAACTATTCAACTACAGCAACCAAACAATTATGTGTTTATCATAGATCCTTAGATAAAGGAGGATTTATTTACCTTTGGATGGAGCCAAAGATGGTTTCCCCTTCTTCCACTGACTCTACACACGGAGGCTATTGATCTTCTCATCTGGGTCTGAACAAGGACGGATCAGGATAAAGGACAACAATTTGTTCTCATGACGTGGGAGCAATCTGCTTGTAGCTTCGGAGGTGAGAGTGGATGACCAATTAACAATTAAGAAAACGGGGATTTTCAAACGTGAGAGGGTTTGTGGCAGAACCCCAACATGTTCCTACAAGACTGAAATGTAGACGCTTGAAATCTACCTTCATGTACCTTCAGAGGTGGTTTCGCTTCAGGAAATGATCTATTCCATACAGGCAAAAGAGAGAGGAAATGTGAGAGATTCCTGGTTGAAGGTGGAGTTGACAAGAGAAGAAGGACTGAGGTTTAATCCACCTGCTGTGGCAAACATATGGGCCCCTGCTGGCCTGTGATCAAAACTACCATCTCCTCTGCGTCTTGTACATAACACAAGTTCTGAACAAGTACTATAAAGTACTAAAGTCAAGCTGGAAATACCAGAGATGATTCAAATAAAGGAGCTGAGTGATGGGAAAGAGAGAAAGTTCCGCTTCAATGCATCGGCAGCTGAATTTGAGTGTGAACACAACACTGAAGACAAACCGCAACATTGTTAGTTGGAGCCACCCACCGTTCTGTGTGTGTGTGTATGTGTGTGTGTGTGTGTGTGTGTACCTGTTGTTGTCCAGAACGCTCAACACCTCTCCGGTTCATGGCTGGGTCAGATTCACCGTCCGTTGCTTGTGGAAGAACTGAAAATTGATAACACAGTTTCTGACAATTCCTGAAGAGTTAATGTGTGTGGTTGTGTGTGTGTGTGTGTGTGTGTGAGAGAAAATATTTGCTGACATCCAATTAAAATCTGCTGCGTTCTGACTTGAAGTGCGTCCAGTCATCATCAATGATAATACAGACCCTGACTGAACAGAGCTACAAGTATATTAATATTTTATATTGATTGTGTTTTTTTATTTGCCTGGGGCTAAAAAGAGTTCCAACAACACTGTTCCTAAGCAACACAAACATTACTGCTCAGCTTGTTACCGGTCTGAGTACTTCAACCACGTGTTAGCTTACTGTCTGGTATCCAGCTATTCAGTTTTACCGACAACTTTGTAACTGCTTTTTTCCCATTTCATTTTTAATGTTTTTTTTTTCCTTTCTCAAATACACACATATACATAATTTCATTTAATTTTCATTTAACTAATTCTTGTTACATCTGAGTGAAGTTTTTTTTTTTTTGTTCAACTTGGCAGCCATATTAATTACATTTATTTGTTCATACAGGGCAATTTAAACTGTACTTACATCCTCACAAACTGCTCCATGTTCTTTATCTAAAAGCGGAAACTGGTGTTCTTGTCTTTACAACATTATTTCCATCAAATGACGGCGGGTTTATCACCCACCTGTTACGTTAATTGGAGGGAATTGGAGGGAACAGCTGTGTGGCGGAGTGATACGGTCGGTAACGTCCGATGAACTGGTCGGAACTAACTGTACAGGAACTATGTCAGTTGTCAAGTACGTCAGTGGAGTTGGTGAAGTGTCGAGTACACCAGCGCAGTCTACTTCACTTTGCTCTGAACATAATACCATAATACGTGCACACTGTGTACCAGATGGAACGGCACATCTCACCCATCTGCTGCAACGCGCCACGGAGGACGTTTCAAAATAAAAGCCTGCAGGAGTCAATCCACATGTCCGTCTCAACAAATTAGACCATCGTCACAAAGTTTTTTTTTTTTTTTTTCACTAGATCAATTCAATGTGAAACACATTTTTATGTGTAGGTTCATCGCACACAGATTCAAGTACTTATTTTATGGGCATCAGTTTTGTTTGATATGTGGTGGACTACGTGATTTTAGCACTAAAATGCAATTTCAGATCTCAATGTGAGCGGTATGGAATCATTTGTGTCTGACATTGATCCTGAGTTCAAGAAGCTGTGGGTCAGAATCAGAACACCTAGAGTGGGTGACGTCAGAATTTGACTCAAACCATGTCAGTTGTCAGTTTTTGCGTAAATACACACAAAGCGTGATCTCCACCACATCCACGTTGGAAACCCCACAGACAGCAGCTGAACGCTGCAAAAATTCATCATTCATCATTTCTGACAATGTCCTTCAGGCCATTTTTCACTCTACCCCCATAAATTTGAGATGGTTTCTAAACTTGAGGCCCGTGGACCTCGACAGGTCCAATAAAAACCCCAGACTTAAGATCTCGATAAGGGATTTTGAAGAGAAATTAGGCAGAAACAGAAGCAACATTCATAGTGTAATCTGCGATCTACTTTTAGCTCCCGTTGCCTCAAGCTGAGAGTGTTTCCCTTTGAAATGTTGCTAATGTTTCCACTTCAGATCTTCCGATGGTTTTATCATTGAACAATCAAGGCACTTTTTTTTGTGTCTTTATGTGACAAATGTGCAGAAGCCCTGGATGCATGTGACACTCTCCAGGAAGAGAAAACATTCCCACTGGGACAGTGCCCAACAGTGCAAAGTTCGGCGAAGAAGGAAAACAGAGTGTGACCTCAAATACAATGACTAAAATGCCTTTCCAGCGGCTCCATGTCACTCTGAACAAAAAACGCATACTGTCTACCCAGTCCACCGCCATCAGGGGCTGGAGTCTCCGCAAACTCCTTGTGATCCTTTCTGGCTTTGTTCATCCATTCCCCCAACTCCATTTGTGCTCAATTGAAAATGCAGCCACTTAAAAACTCAAATCTTTTATTCATTGATCTGATTGTAAAACACGTAGGTGGTTTAAAGTGCTCTTGGCCACTTAGCGAATGGCATTTAGTGATTGTAGCGTGGCGGGACTCAGAGGCCGCTTTCAATCTGGGTGTTTGGTTATTCAAGATTTTGAACTTTTGTTTCCCCCCTTGCTGGCTCTCTCACACACAAACAGCACATGAATTACATTTATAGAATGTTTTCCACAGAGAAATTTTTATGGGACATACAGTACATTGTGGGGTTTTTTTGTGCGGACATAAACATATCCATAATGTATCAAACTGCACTGTTGTCAAACTGTTTCAGTTCATCCATCTTAATTTCAACATGTCAGACTTGGGTTTGTAAATGGGTTTGTAAACGATACACAGACAGAAACATTAAGAGATTAAGAGTATATCACTATCGGGGAAACAGAATCAAATCAAAGCCCAAATCAACCTGCCTTTATATCTGCTTTACCTCAACGTGGCAGATTACCTGTTCAAAGCGATCAAAAGATTATTCTACACAGATGATGGAGAAATAGATTCAAATAAGGTCCACTATGGGATCCAAAGTTGTTGTAATCATAAAAACCACTGACTAATGTGTTTACAGGCTGTCGAGCACATGAGACTATTCCTTTAAAAATAAAGTAATTAGATCTGATTTAAACACACACACACACACACAGAGAAGCAGCATGCAGGTGGAAGCAGTAACTCCATGCATATTAGACTGAGAAAATAACAATGAATGATTAATGGCTTTCATTAAAACACTGCACCAAAATAATTCCGCCTCAGAGCGGAGAGTGTTTATTACGGCAAAGCACATGTCATCAGTCGCCGGTGTCTTCGACAAAAATTCATTTAGCGATGTAAGTAATAAACGTTGGGTGCTGATACTGATGCGACAGATAGTTCAGTGCCCCTCTGGAGGAGGGGATGTTATTGTTGGTGTCCTTGACAATCAACCCACATGTGCTGCAAGGCCGATAGGACTGAAACCTTTTGCCTTTGGTGCAAAAAAGAACAATTCAGTGTTCGTGTGTGCATGTGTGTGTGCGCGCCCCAACCAGCCAGCCACTTTGATCGTGAAACAAAATGCTGAGCGGACACAAGCCAGAAGCATCCTCTTGTGTTCATGAACCTTCTTCCATTACCTTCACTGCCAATTTAACACAATGTGCTCATCACATTGATAAGATAATGCAACTCTCTCTCTCTCTCTCTCTCTCTCTCTGTCTCACACACACACACACACACACCTGCAGGGTTAAAGTCCTCCAAACCGCTGATAAGCCAATGTCATTCACACAAAGCGTCCACACAGCAGCATGTCTGCGCTATCAAAATCAATAATGGCCCCAGGGTGACTGTCGCAGCCGTGTTGAAGAGCAAACAGCACAACACCAGCAACAGTAATAACCTTGTTAATGAGCTCCACGGAAAGGTCAAGGCTAAACAAAAGAATTCCACCTAATAAATATTTAAGTGTGATTAACATTAGCAGGCCTAATTAAGACATCAGTCTTTGGCCTGTGAAAGGGCCTTTGATTACTCAACCCTCAGGACGCTTCACTCCACTGAAGAGCAGCTTTCCAGGGCCTGATGGGAATGCCACTAGAAAATGTGGGGAGAGATTTTTATGTAATTCTTTATTGAATCACTGAATTAGACAGTCAGTTAAAACTACGTTTAGGAAATTGGTCAGATTGAAGCCAAGAGTTTTTTTCTTTCTTATTCGCAATAATCACCAAAATTCTGCCTGAAGATAATGAGGTTACTGGATGTGGGTGTCATTAAACTAAGTTGACTGAAGGAAAAGGATCAGTATAAACACTATTTGTTCTTCATATTCATTGTAGTTATGAAACGTGGTAAACGGGGAAAAAATAGCACTATGTGGATATGAATTTACAGAGGTTAGAACATGACAGCATTTGGTGTGTGTGTAATGGTACAGCCATTAAAATACATGTAAATATGTAAAATACAAACAAATTCACCAACAAATGAACTTATACTGTCTGGATTAAGAAAATGCACAAAGGGTTTTTAACCTTTTGAGTATCATGTGCTACTCAAAGTCCTTGCAGGAACGGATTTGTCAAGTCAAGAGTTTTGGTGTTAAAGCGTCTATTTGTATGACACACAGCAGCTGGAAATGTCAAACCTACCACCCCCCCCCCAAAAAAAAAACGAATGTCTTGTTTGTGATAGTACATACAACAAACAGATAAAAAACAGAATAGTTACCCTGATGATACTGCGACAAAAGCAGTAAAACACCATGATGCCTGACAAGGAAAAATAAAACAATAATAACAATAATAATAACAACAACTACCTACTGTTCACTTCACTTCTTCCATCCTCAGGGGGAAGAAGACCCACTCACCCCTGGTCCTCTCTGTGAAGAAAGATGTTCTCGCCATGTCTAGATGGGTTTTCACCAGGTACTCCAATTTCCACACCATCAGAGGAGCTCAACAGCTGGGCTAAAAGTAAAGGGTAACGTTTGAGAAATAATTGTCAATAAACCTCTTACAACCTTTTAATGTTGTTATTGTGCAGCCTTGGTAATGTACAGTTAACACATACTTTAATGATTTAGATGCACAAAGTGGTGTAAACCTGTTTGTGCATCAATAACAGCCCATTAAAGAGCAGCAATGTACGTAGGTGTTGAATGACGGCATTAAGATGTGTCAGTATGAAGCTTTGTTGTTTACCATCTGTGTGTGTGTGTGTGTGTGTGTGTGTGTGTGTGTGTGTGTGTGTGTGTCCCCTGGGTTATACTGAGATGTGTGTATGTGTGTGACAATGGCCCTATGATCTCACCTATGTCCCAATATGACCCAATCACACACATCTAATGGAGATAATCATTTGGAGTGTGTGTGTGTGTTTGTGTGTGTGTGTGTGTGTGTGTGTGTGTGTCTCAGATGCCTTGAGGCACCTCACGCAGCCAAGGAACACAATCAGGCCTGAAACACAAATCATGCTCGAGTGTATGTGCTTTTTATTGTGCAATATCTCTGCTTTGCCCTGCAGCCTTTTGTTTACCAGTGTGTCTGTGTCTGTGTGTGTGTGTGTGTGTGTGTGTGTGCATGAGCCACTGCCATACTGTAAATAATAAATAACTACATTTATATTCCCCCTCTGTATGGAGTTTCTGTGAACATGCTTATCTACGGAGGCATCTCGTATGACAATAGCAGGGGCTACAAAGTAGATTTTGCCGTGTGTGTGTGTGTGTGTGTGTGTGTGTGTGTGTGTGTGTGCGTGCAGTTCTAATCAGAGTGAACAATAGGAGCACATCTTATGTATATAAATGGGCTCGGGCCCCCAAGCGTGGGGGCTTGCGGACAAAATTAACAACAGAGACGCTGCGGGCGCCAGCTGCACATGGCAGGAGGCAACAGAACAAGTTGTGAGGGTAAAGTAATTTAAATCCTCTTCTAAGGGGTAAGAAAACATTTTCTACAGTTGTGGGGATTAGTCTAAACTGGTTTCTTGCAGTTCACGGATGGATTGGTTTATGTGGGGCCATGTAACAGGTTTAGTAGCCATTGGCTTGTGGTGCAGTTATATGGCTCTGTCAGTGTCAGACAGTCAGATGTGAATACCTGGAAGGACCTTGAGTCCGTTCAGTTTAAATCCTCAGAAGACTGTATACAAGACCTGGATAGACGGTCAGGTCTGAACATTGACATGAATGCAGCATCAGCATGAAAACGATCAGATGTAAGAGTGGGTTTACTATTTCAGGTGATTTTAAGATGGTCGCTGGCGTCAAGTCTGCACCTCAGGAGGTGAAACGTGTACAGTAGTAGCACATTTGAAGTAAAACAGACATGGAAACACTGATCGCACAAAAAAATCCCTCTAACAAAAGTAAAATGCCGAAGTTTGAACGCATGATGTATTCAAAGGTTTTATAGCGTCATAAAACATTAGTTCAGGAAAAAATATTCTTCCGATAAGCCATGTTACAGGAACATCCTTTTACAGCGTGTTATCAGGTTAAAATCTTAACAATATGTTAAACTGCAGTAAAAATAAGCCCAAAACAAACCTGTAACAAAGATTAGTCCCTCGTCTCTGGTCCATTTCATCAGCATTCCCTGGAAAAGCAGCACTGTACAAGCCAATGATTCGGAGCTGAGAAAGCGCCAATACATCGGATTCTAATTTGGCGATGTAGCGTCTTTGAGAGGGATGGATTTGTTTCCTCATCACAGACGACATCTATTCTACCCGACCCACTTAAGTTGTGAGTTTATCTTCTCAGGTTACCAGAGTAAATAATCTTTAAAACGCTACATTAAAATCAACATTACTGATTGATGGGTGGCTAGTTCAAACACACATTTTGCATGTTTAAAGACCTTTCATAAAAACGGACGCTATTGCTGTTCGATTGTAACAAATTACATCATGAAGAGTGAATCCATCATCATTACATCCGCTTAACTTCATGCTGCAGTAACGTAGGTAAAAACTGCCAAGTGAACATGAACAATCACTGTGACTGGCCTGTTTGCTGCACGGGTATGCGTGTGTGCGTGGTCATCGAGACCGCCCCCGCACACGCACACACACACGCACACACACACCCCCGGCCGTCCTATTGTCTCTACAGCAGAGCAGCTCCGGGCCTCATTACCGCTCACTTGATCTCCGGAGGGAACCAGAGTCAAAGCCCAAGCTCTCACTCGCTGCCTTCCTTTAAACACGCAGCAAGGCACAGACGTCCAACCCGCCGCCGCCGCCGCACATGTCAGATTCCTAATACATCTTCTGAACAGAAAGCTCCACCATGTGTTTGCTTCTTTCCTCCTCATCTTCTTTTATGTCGCCCCTTCCTCTCTGCTCTTATTCTATCATTTATTCAACAGATAGTTCCGTATGGCTGTGTTGGATGCATAATTAAAACACCACATACAAAAAGATGTTTCCATTTTTTTGGGAAAGAAAGGGTCAAACTTATCTTTGGCGAGAGGAAAAAAATGACAGGAAATCACATTTCCTGTATTCTGTCAACATGTTTCAATGATACATGGCCGTTACTGTTAACACACTACACATACTGCACTAGATACACACATACCACTGATATTTTAGGAAATTTGCAGTACGCTCTCGCCTGATATTAGATACATGCCTTTATGAGGTTTCCAGGAAATTCCTGCTCCTGCAGTTGAGGTGTGATCCCCCCATACTGGTAGACTACATAAAATCAGAGGACAGGCAGTGATTGGTTTTGACTGATGGAGTCACGTCAGATATTTGAGGCCAGTTGCCACATTTCCACAACAGTTCCAGCTCCACTCGACTCAGTACGGTTTGGTTCCAGACACTTCATCACAATCCAGTTCCTCCTCGATGTGAGTGCTGACGTCACGGTAACGGCTGCGCAAAACTGTCGTTTTATATGCGACACAAACACCTACACAATGTAGGTCATGGAAAACCTGCTTCTTTGCATCCAGCTGGTTCTGAACATTCTCACCAACCACCAAACATCGTCAAGCCGTGTTATATGAGCATGAGATGAGGAATACGATCACTGACGGAAATGAACTCAGATTTTAACATGTTCTAGGAATTTTAACTGAT
>CAAKHB010007486.1:2045-31575 GCA_901007665.1 Aeoliscus strigatus | reverse complement strand
TTCCAGACACTTCATCACAATCCAGTTCCTCCTCGATGTGAGTGCTGACGTCACGGTAACGGCTGCGCAAAACTGTCGTTTTATATGCGACACAAACACCTACACAATGTAGGTCATGGAAAACCAGGTTCCTGGTTCTGAACATTCTCACCAACCACCAAACATCGTCAAGCCGTGTTATATGAGCATGAGATGAGGAATACGATCACTGACGGAAATGAACGCAGATTTTAACATGTTCTAGGAATTTTAACTGATCTACAGTTCGGCATTGAGCTCTGCCAGTTTGAACAAAGGAAGATCGCCCATCCACAGCCAATCAGTGCATCAGCGATCGTGTCCTGTTTTGTCTCTGTGCTCTCGCTCGTCTGTGACAAAAACCTACTGAACCTGTGACGTGGAAAAGCATCATGACTCAACCGACTTCACTATCGTTGTCATAGTTTCATATCGTCAGAAAAAAAAGAAGAAAGTGGTGGGTACAAAATTAATCTTGACGAAAAGTGATGGGGTGCATGTATCCACCATCCCCCCTGAAATCATCACCTGTGGACGTGTTTAAGTACTGGCTTTAAGTACTGTTTAAGTACTGGCTCAGCTCGCTTGGAACGTTGCCTGAGGAGGAACCAGAAAGAGCAGCAGGTACTATCCCTGATGCAAATGTACAGAAGGGCCATATGCTGCTTCTTCAGGACCAACACGAGAGTCAGAGAACGAAAGAGACAGAAGGTCGCTGGGCTTGAAGCCAGAGCCAGTAACTCAGCCACTCCCACCAACACACACACACACACACACCCCTTACCCCCCACAGCGGCAGAAGTTCT
The DNA here is from genome assembly GCA_901007665.1 of Aeoliscus strigatus. Lineage (NCBI taxonomy): Eukaryota > Metazoa > Chordata > Actinopteri > Syngnathiformes > Centriscidae > Aeoliscus > Aeoliscus strigatus. The sequence goes on along the minus strand of CAAKHB010007486.1, from coordinate 30,751 downwards.
GGCGTGAATGAATCAGAGAAAGAGTAGAAGAGGGAGAACAAGAGTGGGGATTCAGACTAAAATACAAAGGAGAAAATAAATAAGAGCAAGAGATGAGCAAAGGAAAATGGGAAGGAGCGCTGTAATGTGCAGCCTGGCGCAGGGCTTCAGGGAGGGCGGAGCAGCCTGATGAATAGAGCCATCAGCCTAAGCAGAGGCTACAGAGCAGCCTGCCATCTGCCTGCCCATTACCAGAATGGAGTGTGTGACGGCGTGCGCTCATCTGCAGGCCCCACTGGCATCGCTGACAGCCGAGAACGTTTCTTTGTGTGAGAATCTTTGTTTTCACGCTCTCTCTCACGCTCCCAACCAGAACTAGGTGCTCACTCAAACACAACCTGACCATGTTTTTGGTCACGTCTCCTGCTTTTAATATGAACGGGTGGTGCCATTTGTCAAGCTCCCCTACCTGTTTGCAGCATGTCGTGTGTGTGTGTGTGTGTGTGTGTGTGTGTGTGGTCCCTCGGAGAAGAGTCACTGCAGTGTGTCAGACACTTCACACCTCATTGGTGAGTAAGGAGAGCCAATCACAGCCAGCAGATCCGCCCCTCGGGCTGCCGCCTATTCGTCAGTACCCTTGACGAGCCGGACAGAGTGAAAGACAGAAAGAAGTGCGGAATAGTGAGGAGAGGTGCAGAGGGAGAGTGAGACAGAACAAAAGGGAGTAAATCCAAACAAGAGTGTATGGATAGGCTGTGAGGAGGGACACAAAGACAAGCACAGACGGATAAGCACCGCAGAGGGAGTGTGGGGAAACTTTAAAGGGAAAAGGGGTTTTGTTGTTGTTGTTGTTTTTTTTCATTAAATCAAATGTGATTAGTCATCATGGTGGTAGTTGTAACAGCATTTTGTGCATTCTGGGATGTTTCTGAGGAAGCATCTTTCGAGAGTATTGAAATCATAATCACGTCATAGAGGCAGCAGCACTTCCACAGTGAAAGTCACATGGTCTAATAGCAGTCACACACACACACACACACACACACACAGGGTGTGTACTTCAACTGTACACACATCATAAAGAACCAAGAACAAGACAAAAGACACCAACACCTCTGCTGTACTGGAGTTACAATAAATACATAAATACTAACTTTGATTGTCTGGGATGTCTGTGTGAATTCTGCCTGCTCATTATTCTGTTTACACCTGTTCATTTCACTAAAGGAACTGAATTCTTTTGGCTTCAGTTACACCTGTGAAACGTCTTTCCTGTTTCAAACACTCTCCTCCTCGCTCTCCATCACCCTGCAGCCAAACGGCCTCAGGGGCCCCAGGGGCCCCAGGCTCACTCCACTCCGGGCTCAAGGACATCTCCACACCACTTTTAAACAAAGCTCAGCCAACTTGAGTTTGAACATTTATTCTGTTACATGAGTGCATATGTATTAGAAAATGCAGCTCTATGTGGACGTTGGACTTCCCCCAACCTGCATTGTCATTTAGTCAAATATGTTTCACTGAAAATATATATTTTATCTTGACTTGAGGACAGAGCCGAGGAGTTTTTTTTAGAAGTCTTCATGTTCAGATGTCATGATTTCCACATCATCTTTTATTCGAGGGGATATAAATGTCATTACAAAGAGAAGAGTTTAATTACTTGTCGTGGCTTGAAGGTCAAGGGTCAGGAAGCGCAGAGCGTCGAGGCAGACAGCAAAACATTGGGCTTCGTCTGAGGAGCAACACCTGCCGTGAACTCCAACAGCCATTATCCCCCAACCTTTAGAAACCCCCTCACACACACACACAGCCTCTGTATAATAGAAGTCAACCCCTCACCCCTTTGAGACTCCAAAAGTCAAAAAGCAAAAGGACAGCAGCTGACTGACAGACCGAGGGGGATTAGTCACAAAGAATCACATGCTTGCACGCACACACACTGCCTGTCTCGCTCTCTCTCCCCCTCTCTCCGTCCATCAGCTTCTCCTTCTGATTCACAATTAAGATAAACACACGATCACCTGCCTCCACGCCAAACAAACTGTGTCCCCACAAAGTGTGGCACTGAAACCGCAGCCGCACGTACACGCTGTCAAACCAAACACGCACAAAGTGTCTGCTGAGCCCGAAATCACAGTCTGGTGGAGAAGCTGTCTCCTCCACGGCAACATTAGCCTGGGAGACTGAGCAGAGACGGAGGAGAGCGAGAGAAAGAAGATAAAGGACAGAGACAACAAGGGAATAAGGTAGAGAGAGAATCTTTGCTCTTTGCTTGAATAGTGCGCACTGAGAAGTCACGTAATAGAGCTATATATAGGAAAGACCGACTCCGAGAGAAAGACAGATTATGAACCTGAACATCTGGGGCGAATCTCTCCCCAGCGCTTCCCTCTCCTGGGCTCCTTCTCCACATCCGGCAAAATGTCGCCGTGACAACGCGAGGGCCGCGTATCCATCAATGTACCACGCTAGCTGTAATTAGCATAAATAACACACATGTGTGCACAAGAGACGGAGTCTGATGAATATTTATGCAGAAAAGTTCAACAACAGTTCTTTTAATTCCTGTGATCAGACATTTTCAGAAGTGTTGAACTGGAGGAATCCTCAACAGAGGGGTACATGATTAACACAACATAACACATTACACAGGAACAGAGGAGGACCTGGGTGTCTGTGGACAGTGCATAGATCGACTTAGGAACATCAAAACACAACTGGCAGTTCGTAGGAAAATAGACGTCTGTTCTCCTGAGGGTGCTGGATGGGGGGGGGGGTCCGGGAGCAGCGTCCAACAGAGGGGACTCCCCTCCTCCTGGTGGTTTGTGTCTTCTCACGACCCGTTGGGTCGACCCGTTGTTTCTAGCTGTGTCGCCAAATGTTTGGGCCAGTGTCACTGCTGTGAGAGAGGTGGGGTGATAAGAATCAAGTGGACAAGGTGTGTTCGGTGCCTCTAGGTTTTTTTTTTTTGAGGGTGTGTATCTGGGTGCTGACTCATTCCTCTCGTTCTCTGGCTTCACTTTGTCGGTCGATAACCAGTAATCCCACACAATAAACTCTTCATTGCTCCACTTTTCCTTCTCTTTCTTCCTTATCCCCCCGTTCTCAACTTGTTCTGGAGAAAAAAACAGACAGTCAGAGGGATATTATGTCACATCCAACAGACGAGACAAGGACGAGGGCCTGCGAGCGCAATGAAAGGGAGGAGGATGAAGTGAGTAGGGGAAACAGAGAAAGGGCCCAAGGGCTGCGGATTCTGTGTTGGCGATAAGTGCAGCCACAAATCCCCCGCGCTCCCAGTCAATAACCATTTGAACCAGCCTATCGCAGCTGATGCCACTGGATGAAACGGCTGCAAAGAGGGAGGGAAGACAAATGACAGGGGACAGGAGGGAATACGGTGGAGAAAAGAAGGAACGACACACCAGCCTTAATGGACAACTACAGGCAGGCGACGTATGATCAATGTGTGCAAGATTTGACTTCTCTAGAGGAACTGCAAGTCCATAATACTGATTAACGCATGAAATGATTATGGACTACAGCAGGTCTGTTCAGTTTTATTTGTGCAGTTCTAGATGTTATCTCTATTAGTGACGGAACAATAACATCGACTGAAACAGGACGAATGTACAATGTCACAGGATTTTATGATGACAAGAAACGCCACCAAAAGTCTAGACCAGTGTTCAAGTGTGGGCCACAAAGGTCATTTTCTACTTTGTAAGTTTGAATTTGTCATTAAATGTGATTAAAATCTTTGGTGTTACTTTTCATTTGTCTGACCTATCTCTTTATTTTATTTGTAATTTTTTATAGTTTAATTTCCAAGATACTGTTCACTTATTGCAGCTCAACTGCTTCCATGCTCGTGTCAGCACCTATTTTTGATCTGGAACGTGAAAACAGCCCGTTTACACATTATTTCTTTTATCAGTTGTCACCATGGATTGGTGGATTGTTAATGAGTTGTCACAGCTATAGGAGTGAATTGATCTGTTCATGAAATAAAAAAAGAGGAAATAATTGGTCCTTCGGTTTGAGTGTCAGAATTGTACAATCAGAATTGTAAGATGGGCCAGTTTTTAAAGTGGGCCATCTTACAATTCTGAGTTTGGGAACCTATGATACAGATTGTCAAAGTACACACATGGTGAAAAGGCAGAGAGCTCATTTTCATAACGTACATACTATTAGAACTTATTATTATTTTTGTTCTCTGAGTGGAGCACTAGCCCACCAGCGTCACACACGCTGGTAGTGCTTCAGAGTTTCACCTGATGATTAGTCGATTGGTCCAAGGTCACTTGAGGTCACACTCATGTTTGTGTTTAGGATCAGTTATCAGTGCCACAATAATAATTCAAGATCAATTTTGATCTTCTTCTTGAAGTTTTTTTTTTTTATTTTCAGAGCTGCAAACGTATCACTCTCCTGAGTCCAAAGGAATTGATGTAGCCTGAGAAAAAATGAAGTGGAGGAGGAAAAGATAGGGAGCAAGAGGCAGTCGGGCAGTGAGAATATGGAATGAGGAGACGAGCAGTGGATGAAGAGATGAGCTTCTATGATAAACTCATTCAGAGAGCGAGAGGGAGAGAGACGATCTGTCCTCCGTCTGCCTCGTCCTCGCAGTCGACTATCTGGACTTGTTAAGCGCTGAATGCATTTGAAATGTGACTGGAGATGGTAGATGGAGGGAGTGAAGGAGGGATGGCGGTGGGGCAAAAAGGGCACAAAAGAGAGCTAAATCAGGTCTAAATGTTATCAACCAGCGTGGCGATAAGGACGCTAATTATCAGTGACAAAGGCCAAAGCGCAGACAGCGCCTCCGTCTCCGCTGGCTGCAGTTGAAGGGTCGCTATTTTAAGAGTGACATCTGGGGGATTTGTTTTTATCCTCAGCGAGATGCCATCTTACAGAGTCCTATCAATGCCCACTGTGCTGCACTTTCTTTTAGTGGTATTTAAGATTTAAAAAGGGAGGACAAAGCAGGGTGAGAGATTTTGATGCTATCAAGTTTGTTTCAGAAGCTGCGTGGGTGAGCGGAGGCTGCGAGGGGCCAGGTTCGGGCCATGTGACCTCCAGAGGTCAAAGTCATGGTCCTTTGACATTTTCGGCGCCGCTTCCTGCTTGGGGCTGATAAAGCTGTGTAAACATGGTAATGATGAAGTTCTATCCGCTCCCGTCAGTTGCTTCCTTCCCTTGACTTTGCTGCCTGCGTAGATCTGCATATTATTCCTTCAAAGCCTTATCACAACGCTGTTCCTTTGGCACCTAATGACTTTAAAGGCAAGATAAGCACAGTCGAACAAAAGTGTGCTGCGATTGCCGCGGGGTGATAAACACAAGCGGATTACCACGTCGTCTCAGGCTCGCTTCCAAAACAATTTACAACATCATAACAGCATCCGGCCTGCGAATGCTGAATCTTGACAAGGCTACAGGTAGCTCTCTTTAAACCGTACATCCACACCATGAATAAAACATGATGCAATTTACATGATGTATAGCTTAAAAATCTGCCAGCATATGACTTTCAGATCTAATACTAATACCCAGGAGAGTGAGCGAGAGACACGAAACTCGGTTTTCCTCATTTCCGGAAAAAACAATGCAATTGCGGAAAAAATTGAATAGAAAAACTGTATGAATGAAAATTGAGCTTTTTGGGTGGCCGACGGTTGTTACATATTACAAAGTGAGAGAGGGGAAATCAAGTTAATATCAAACTGAGTGACAGAGGGAGAGGAAAACACACGCATTGCTTTGGAGAAACAAACAGGTTCCAACACACAGTCCCTATTTTGTTGCTGTAATTACATTAAAACACACGCAGAGCCGGTCGAGGGGGCGGCCTGTGTCAGCATGCGTTATGGAAATAGACATTAAGTTTGAAACTGGCTACATGAGCATTATTCAGGCGCCAGGCGGAAAGGATATTCTCCTGTCTGAGGGCGAGAAGCCGGTGCATGTAAATGGATGCTCGCACATACGTGTGTGTGTGTGTGTGTGTTTGCATTCATTTGGACATTTTAAAAAGGAAGGGTTGCTCTACTGGAGTTAGCATCTACGTGTGTGAACCTAATGAGCTATGCTGGAGACGACACACGCGGATGCATCTGAAAGCTACAATACAGAAGTAGTGAACTTACATCTCATCTGTCCAAGAGGATGCACGAGCACATTTGTCACTATTCAGAGGACATAAGTGTGTTATTTCAATGCATTCCTGTTCAAGCTGGAATGAAGGAGCGTGACATTCTTATTCATTTCACGTAACAAGTGATGCACATGCACGATATGCAAATGGTAACATGGCTCTATCGCCAAACGAAGTGAACACCGAAGTGTCGCGTGACAAATGAAGCTGCAATGAGACATGGAGAGTTAGACCAGGCTTTGTTCTCTCTGCAAACACACACCTGCTTGGCGTCGTTGACACACTGCAGGTAAAGAGCTGCGATGTTGGAGCAGTGGAGGGTTTTTCCAGCATTCTCTCTGTAGCACGCGAGGATCTGGGCCTGCAGGTCTGCGCACACAGGAGTCGTCTCGTAGCGCCTGTTGGGGGAGTGAGAAGGACAGTGGAGGTGTGAGTGAGGTTGGATTTGACACCAGAAACACTATTTTTACCCAATATCATTTGAAAAATGTCGCTCTGGATTTTCCTCTACGTATCATGTTTTGTTTACTGTATCACAAGCTATGTGAACAAAATAATCCGTAAAGTGGGGATGAACACGCTAATGTTGCTTTATTACGAGGTTTGTATGTCATTAGAACCTGCCATCAAGGTTATTTCAGATGACTGTGATTGAGTGCAGAGAGGCTGATAAAAATCAAAATTACGCGTGTGGGTGATGGCAAAGACATACAGCTGGTTTGTAAATGACCACATAAGGTGGACGTGCCCTTAAGGGCTACCGCAGCCTGACAAACAATACTTCTACGGCGAGCTCAGCCACTTTCTGTCTGTTCATGTTTCCATTCCAGTCTGAAACACCTGAAGCAAGAATCAGCGTACTGTATCTGCGATGGGAAGGTCAGAAGTCAATCCAGCATCCACAGCCTGCTGTTAGGACCGTGCTGAAAGAGGCATTAACAGGATATTGACAGAAAGGCCAGAGGGTATTTGTGGAAAATGGACAATATGTGGCGTCAAATCAAGCCTCTATCCAGGGCTTCATCTGCTAGGAGGGGAGATCCATCGGTGCCACCGGACTGCATAGCAGAGAGACTCTGACAATCAATGCACTATGTAAGCCAACAAGAATAGTGTTGGTCTCATCTCAACAGCTTCCTGATTACAATTCAATGATGGTGATTCCGTTAAATTACTGGCAAACTAATTATACCTTCTTGGAAAATTAGTCCTAATTCTCATGTACAACAGATAAAAACTCTTCAAATGGCCTCTTGGAAGAGAGTATTGATCCCTGCAGCAGGTACCTGTGAATCCATCCACCGACGACTGAGCCTGAACCATCGACACACTGGGTAGCTTCCACCTAAATGGCAATTTCAATCTGTTGGCATTCAATGCAGGTTGTGTAGTGTTTAATGCCCCTCCCTGAATGTCTACTAAATGCTAATGGTACAGAGACCTGAGAGACCTGCCCCCGCTACTCCTGCTGACTTGCTCGTCTTTAACGGCTTTTGTCCATCTCTTCCCCACACCCCATAAAAATCCATAATGACGACACAGGCACATGCTAGAGTTATTATGTTAATGGCGGTGTCATCGTTTTGTTCACACCAGTGCCCAGGACACTGCATCAGCTTCACTAATCACACCTCGCATGTGTGTGTGCCATGTGCCAGGGAAAAAAAAAAAATGTTCTGCCCGTCAGCAACTCTCAGGCTCTCAAAGGACTATTGGGGGTGAAAGCGAGCCCCTGGAGTCAGAATCAGATGCTTGATTTGCCCCCCAGAGTGAGAAACTACCCCACTGCTGGATACAAAGCTGAGGATTGCTCACACGGGTCATTACCCAGGATGCAATAGAACAGGAAGCTGCTGTGGGTAAATATGTGCACATTTGCGCATCACCACATGGCCCCGCGTGTAACCAATGGGACTATTTCCAAAGTCGCCCTCCATTCTGACCGACAAAGTACTGTGACTATCAATGGTCTCAACACGATAGACTTGGTTGGCTCTTAAGAAACAAAATGGCACATCGGCGGCTTTGAGCCCTGAACAGAACATTATCCTGCTGGTTGGGGGAGGACGTTCCGCCTCTGTGGACCTATCGGAGGGAAAATGCAGTCATTTGCTAGGAGACGTGACGAGACCATTTCTCTCCATAGGGGTACCGACCGATGACAGCGCTGCCAGCGGAAATCACTACCTTGGTGTTCCTATGGATCCGAGTGCTCATTTATTAAACCACCTATGGCCGTCGACGGGGATGAGAGCAGCCACACGCTCACACACTAATTGCTTTCTCATGCACTGGTGTTAATGCCAGGTGCAACCTGGTGATACAAACCACAGTGTTTATCACCAGTAATGGCCTCTGAGCGGGAAAGAAAAGGAAATATGTGCAGACGTGGAGAGGGGAAGGAATGAAGAGCATTTGTTGATGAGAAACCAGACAGTGGTACTTCCATTTGTGCTGTGGCTCTCTGATTCTCTCTGAGGGGCTGGGGCTGAGATGGCGGTTGAGTTAATCATGGAGACAATAACACTGTGACGCGCACGCGCACACACACGCACGCACGCACGCACGCACGCACACACACACTCCATGGAGGCATCCTGCATCATCTATCATTAGGGTTTACATTGGATAAACCGCACTGATATGGTACCTCCTCCTCAGTTTTACATTAGGTCCCCTCATGTTATTTACAATCGTGACTGCTGAAGCGCGGCCGTGGGAGCAGATGCAAAAGTGATGTCATAAAATGAATACAATGCGGACAATACGTTTTTTTTTTCTGAAATACACCCACATTGTTCTCCTTAATAGCATTGTCATGGTAAAACATATAAAAATGCAAATGCAATGCAAATAGTGTACATGTAGAAGTCACACGATTCTGTTAATTATAAAATACAACAACACAACATTTGAAGAAAATACTGGCTGTAGGTCTTGTGTTTTCAATCTTGCTATGGGGAAAAAACTTGTACCCAGTTTTGAGGCGCGGGGGGGTATGGGGTTGCTGCGTATTTTTAATTACAGTCTTCACAAACACTGCCTCCTGACATATATGTTAAAGCAAATGCTACTAAAAACATGAACTTGTGCAGGTTGTATCACAGCAAATTAGGTTGTAGCAGAAAGCATAAACGCTGCCAAGAGGGTACCCAGCAGATTCCTGAACTGTGGGAAAGGGAGGATAATTATAAATATAGTCAAAAAGAACAGTGGATCCTCCAGTTCCCATGTAACCTGAGTAGTGCGGCATTCACAAACAGGGATATTCCCACAGCAGAGCCCTTAACTGCTGTTTGAAGGTTTACAGGAAATGAAGAATAGACTTTTTTATGTCGAATGTTTTCAGTTTTCTATTCTAAGTGACATTTAAACCTTTTAGAGGCTGGGGCACGTGAAGTTATTTGTGGAGGTGAAACAACTAAAAACAGCTATGCGGAGAAAATAATGACATTAATAATTAATTTACTCCCAATGTGTGAAACATCGTAATCCTGTGTGACAATTGTCTATACTAGAGAGGAAACAGCATGATAATAATGAGGTTTAAAGTTTGAGACAAACAAAAGTGACTGAAGGGACTGTTTACGCAAAAACGCAGGTCTTGTAGAAATGGATCAGCGGCTTTGTAGATTTGGGTCACAAGTGGATTGCTTGTTCCCGCAGACAGCAGGACCCACTGGTGCTGATGTGGCTGACCGCAGGAAAGGAGGGGAGTGAGCAGCACACCGCCCCAGGCTTCTCCTCCCATAAGGAGACAGCTCTGCTCTGTGGTGAGGATGTGGAATTAAAGACCTTGAATAAAATATTGTAATGTGACAAATACAGGGGCAGTTTGTATCGATACAGCTCAGAGTATAGATTCAATACAGGCAAAACAACCACACAAACAAATTGTTTTTGACAGAGTATGCGTGCTGAGGGAGACTGAACACTGAAGAGACTCATACAAAGAAAGTCACACGGATTTTACCATGTTCGGAATATTTTTAACTGATGTACAGTTGGGCATTGATCGGTCAGGTTAAAGAGCTGAAATCACTCAGCACTCACGTTCACAGTGTAAATTCATTCACAGCGATTGTGTCCTGCTCCGTCTCTATTCTCTTGCTTGTCTGTGACAAAAACCAGGAGGATTGTCATGACTCCACGCGTTGTTTCATATTGTCATTTAGAAAAGGGGGGAAAAAAAAGAATCTTGACCACCCCCTCAACCCCGACATATTGTTCTGAGTCATGATTGTAGCTTATGCAGATAGAACATACCAATATTCATGTTGATTTAGTTACATGACATGGGCGTTACATTATATCCCACTCTAACAATACCGGTCACTATAATTATAAAAGCTGTTCTTCATGCTGCCCACACACATACTTGTTTGTCAGCTTAACACTTGACACACCAGATAAAAGGAACACAGCATAAAAACCTACAGAGGCAAATGAAAAGATGATTCTACGAGTTATAAAACAGCCACTGGCAATAAACGTCTCTTTGTGGTGCTACCTTTGTTTCACCTCCTCTTCTGGATTCTTCCCCTCATTCCCCAAAGGTTCACTGGACATTTAATAAGAACTGTGGTGGTGGGAGACACTAACACAAATGGAGCCGTCAAGCCCTATACAGTCGCTTATTATTTGCAGCATGCATGCATGTGTGTGTGTGTATGTGTTGCAAGCATGTAACCCGGAGACAGTAAATCAACAGTCATATAGGGGTCTCGGCTTGTGCCATCAGTAGCAGTAAAGGTCTTAATGCGCACACACACTGATCGATTGATACAGGGAGGAATAACAGGAGGAGTGAGGCTGGTTTAGATATCTACAGTGCAGATTCTCTGCTCTGGGTTGTAAATCACAGACAGAAAGACAGAACAGAAAAAGACAAGGGGGGCAGAAAAACAACTATGGCCATATGTTAGAGACAGAACAGACAGGAAGGGGGAGTCAACACATGAAAACAGAAGAAAAGAGAGGACGTGGTGTATAGGTGAAGAGGGGGAGCAGAGCAGAAGCTCTTGCTCCATCCTTTTGAAAGTTTTTCTTTGGTAGAGAACAGAAAATGAGGTTGAGAGGAGGGGCAGGATGATATGAGAGGGTGAATATGTCCTATCTAACATATAATAAAGTGGAACAGATTACCTGCTCACTCTCTCAAGGTGTCCCTCTATCGCCTCATACAGTCACGTCAGCACATTTCCACCGAGGGAAACGTATTCAGCTGCTGTCATGGCGACTTTCTTTAAAAGCACATACCGACTGCATGCTGGGGACACTGAGATCGATGTTGGGCATTTAATACAGTATATATGTGTTGTCAGTCCGTTTTTCAAACCAACGTGTATTGACTGTCTGCTGGAACAACACATGGCAACGTTAACAGATGTGGACACGCCATGTTTCAATATTTGAACAGAAGATTCACACAGTTTCAGGCACCATGATGCAATGTAACACGGGCAAAAATGGAAGATTTCTGCAGTTAGATTATTGCGTTCTATGTTGATTAAATCCAATCTGCAGACTAAAGGAAAAGCAGCAGTGGGTGTGCAATAAAACAGCGATTATACCCTGCAACAATAAAGTGTTTAAGGAATAACACCAGGAAGAATTTAAGAAAATACAAGCAGCTACTGATATGAGGTGCTGACGGTGGCTGATTTGAAAACTTTTAAACTTTACAGAAGAGCTCAACGAGCAGTTTAGAAACAAATCCAAATACTTTAAAATGTAGCTGTTAATTTCAAATATTCAATTTAAACAAGAAAACCGACAGCTCCTCTCCCCTGTAATTGGATAAGAAAAAGCAGCTCCGCTACAAACAGGCTGGATGTCAACCCAGCACTCCTTTCACACACTGTGGAGTTTTTCAGCAAATATTTTGCACCACTCTACTAACAGGACCCCTAAATGAAGCCATATTCTTTGTTACAGATGCCACACACCACAAACTGATGCTCCATATGGATTACCAAACCCACCTCCAGATTGAGTTCCCAATCACCACATTGTCTATTTATCATCATTTGGCTCCACTTAAGGGTTAATAGGGTTAAAGGGTGGGTGCCGGTTCCCCCTTAAATAGCTCTCATGTTCTCTCTAGTTAAGGCAGGCGTCAGTACCGAGGGAGGTAAATAAATACAAATGATCCAGTTAAAGAGAAAAATGGCCCACATTTCGCTCACGCTGCTTTTTGAAAGTAGACCTGAGTGACCCCCCGCAGTGAAATCCATCAGCGTGGATAAGAGATTGAAGGGGAACGAGTGAGAGCGCACGAGAGGCAGGGGATGGAAACGAGACAAAAATCAAGAAAAGTATGAGGGATAAAAGACTGTCGAAGAATGGACGGAGAACAAAGAGGGAGGGAGACTGAAATGGAGACGCTGTTAAATTAGAGAGACAAAGAGGGATGAGAGAATGAGGGGCGACAGACAGTGAGCATCCCTTCTGACCTCTTTCATCCACCGTTCTTTTCTCCGGCCACGAGCAGGGGAACTGTTTGAATTATGTGTGCAGGATGCTGCTGAATCACACATCTGTATTTTTGAGAGACAACTTCCAACCATAAATGTTATCAAAAATGATGAGAGCACATCCAGGGAGTGATTTGTCTTTCTGTTGCATATCTTATGAATAACAATGAGCTTCCTGCCTGTTTGCAATGCATCAAAGTCCAAATCACTCACTAAAAGGTGTATCAGAAGTACACACTGGTCCAAAGACAAGGAGCTTTTCCATCAGTTATTGACTCCCGTCTCCTCAGCTGACCACCAGCTTCTCCCTGCACTCAGGGTTGCCTGGCTACCAAATTGTGGCTCACCTCTCGCCTGACAACGGGGTCACAAGTTCTTCTCCGTCTTTCCTATGTTGCCCACGACTTCAGAGAATCACTGAAGTGTTTGGCAACAAATCAACTAACAGCTGTAATTTTTTAGTAATTAAACGTGTTTCTTGGCTCCTTCCAGCATCAATAACTCATTACTTCATTCACTTTCAGACATCACTTTAAACAAACAGCAGCGCCGCCAAGAAGATGGAAAAACTCTTGATACCTTAACGCCTTAAGTCTTGGACCCCCGCCCCCCACCCAAAACCTGAGAGTTTTCTCTCAAAAGACAAAGTATTGTCTGCCGTCGAATGTTTCCAGTTGTAACAGAGGAAATACGTGGGCTTCTCTTCTGACACAGTATGGAGGAAAAGACTTTCAAGTGTGGTCTCTTGACCGACCAGTTCTATTCAACAGGTTTTGCTCCACGCCTCCTCATTTCTCAGTGTGTGTTTGTGTGTGGAGACAAAGTGAAGACTGTGGCTACTGTTAATGTCAACTGGATTACATTTTCGAAAAAGAACCATTTTTTTTCTGCAGGAAGGCTTAGAAAAATAAACAGACAAAGCAAATAAGTGTGCAGCCTGAGGGAGGAGAGGAGTGACAGCAAAATGACGGACTCAAATGAGATTTCAGCCTCTGAGGGCGAGTGTATGGGGGGGAATGTAAATGCATAATCACGGACAAACACAAACGCGTGAAAATACATCACCTTCTCTGACCCCTTGACACCTTCAGTGTGGAAAGGAGGCGTCAGAGTTTTTAGAGGAGAAGAGATGGTTTCCATTCTTCACCATTACAGTGTTGTCAGACCCTCACATTCACCTGCGCGTCATGTCCCAGTTCCATCTCAATTCTGCCGGGACCCCGGACAAACACAGCGACCGGCGTCGACCAACACACCACGTCAAAAGGTTAGCGCTGACAGGGAGCTTAGGACGACTGCACCGTTTTTTTTCTTCCTCTTGCTTTTAATAATCTCACATCTATCATTTTCCACCATGCCTGCCAGCTCGCACTTAAAACCAAAGCCCCATTGGGTCACCGACGCCTGTCGAGACGCCACACACACACACACACACACGCGCACGCACGCACACACACAGACAGAGAGAGCGAGAGCGCAGTCCAGTGCAGATGTCCACAACATGTAGGTGACAACTCATCTGCACATGTATGCACACACATATGCAGCCTTCCGTACATGTGGAGCAGTAAAGGTCACATATTCAGCACTGGACAGCATGATAATGTATCAGACATAGATAAACAACTAGTGGCAAGAACGGCAGCAGATAAATCAGATGCAGAGAGAGATGGCCTCCTGTTCACAGGGGAACACTTATCTGCAGGCTGTGTCACATGGTAAGTGGGAAAAAAACTCTGTGTGTATGTTTGTGTCCACCATACTGTGTGCTGTCACATTATCTCTTGTTGTTTGTTGTGTCTATGTTGGTGTATTGCATGTGCAGTCTTTTTCTGGGTCTGGAAGAGCAAGATGAAACCCTGCAGTCAATAATTCACTGGAGGGGCCATTTTACTAAAGGTAAATATTAACAACGCTCAACGTTGTTTGTGTGTCCATGACTATGACGGGGAAAATAATTTTAGTTTCAGTTTGTTGTGGCATCAGCTTTTAATCTTGTAAAACAAAAATATATGATCTGTATTTCATTTTTAATACACGGCTGTTTTATGAAAAACTGTGAGGGAGTGTGTGTGTGTGTGTTTGTGTTTGTGTATGTAATGAGGTCACAGTGATGTTTCCAGTCAGCAGAGCTCTATCATTGTCAGAAAACTCCAGCAGGGAACAGCTGCACTGCTCGACTTCACAACCCACTACATGTATACACAACTTCATATTGCACACAGCCTCTGCTCCCATGGGTGCCCACCTCTCACACTTTAATTTATTTGACAATATTTCCCAGGAAAAGGACTGCACTGCACCTCTGGAAAAAAAAAGTAGACACATGCTCTGCTGAAACACAGACCATGTTTGTACATTTTAATTATATTGTTTCCCGATCCACTTTTACTCCTGATTCCGTCAGAAGTAATGAATTCCCCTGTTGACGATTAAACCGCATCATCGCAAGGATCCTGCTTCAGATTGCGTGCTACATATAACAGTGACACATAAATATTTCTGTCGCCAACTAAATTTCACAACGTAATCACCGCTCCATCCCGAGGGGCCCAGAAGATAGTGGATCTGACATTCCATGCACTCATGCTGCTCTCCAGCTCTAATTAATTCTTGCCATAGCACATATACACATGCTATAACCCTTGACAGACAGCCTCTTCAGATGTCGCGCCTCTTCTCCCGTACTATATTAAACTGTAGCGTACTATAAACCCTCACACTAATCAATCCCTGGAGCACTATGGTTCTCTTTGCAGTGCCTGCCATGAGCTGGAGTGGAGAAATGAAGACATTCTAATAAGCAAGATGTCATCTCCCACACTTTATAACGTCCTCACATTAACATATCAAATGTTAATTTTAACGAGTATGGATGTGCATTTGAATTTTTTTTAACTCTCTGCGGGGACATTTTCTACTTTGAGGAAATCAAACGCTGAGCGTGAGACGAAAAAATATTTCCTTTTATTGTTAAACAGAGGCAACCGATCTTATCTGTGTCGGGTCATACGGGGTTTGAGGAAAGCACTCTGTTCACCATACAAACACATACAAACATTTGCCATGATGCTTGAACTCACACACATAAACAATCTTTGGCCAAACACACGCTGTTAAATCCAATTAAGCCTCCCCTCAATGCACCCCTGTCTTGTAACACCAGACCTTCCCGCCATTTCATTAGCATGCACACACACACAAACACACACACACGCTTATCTTGCCACCATTGTAATGCAGTCGCAAACCTCCTAATGTACCCTCTCTAATCCAATCAGCCAATCACAGCTCTTTGTGCAAAGAGGTAGTCATGTGCTGCGTCACATGACTACCCACTCGTTAGCTCAAAGTCCGTTTGCAGTTGTCACTAATGTTATTCGGCTGACTTTGTTTCTTTAATGTGATTTGGGGAGTCTCAGCTCCTGCTTCCATGAGTCTCGCGCTAAAACCCCGGTGGGCTACACTAATCAGTTTCCAGCATTTCTGAGGGAGACAATGATCCCAGTGTTAGCACTGGCTAATGACATGCTAACACAATTAGCCTAGCCTCCCTGGAGGAGAGCTCATAGATGGGGCCCACTTTTGCTCCACCTCCTGCCGGCTCCTCATCCACTTTCCCTACATTACTATGGAGCCTAATGGCCTCTTATTAAGAAGACAGATGGAACATGGATGGAGAAGCATTGTGGATGTTCTTGAGTTACATATATGTGTGGGATGAATGCTTCAACTACGACTGCCTCAATGTTTAATGTTCCCTCTGCTAATAGTTTCAATTAGGCTGTTACAGTCAAGACTGCCTGTTTAGAAGGTGGTGGAGCCCCGTCAAGGTTAAAAGCACTAACAAGTTCAGTGTCTATGCACTCAATATGTGTAATATACAGGTTGATGCATGCCAGACATTCATTTTATATTTTAGAATTAGCAAAACAAAATCTCTATTTTGTTGAAGATTGCGTCTTATACTGAGACATCGAGAACAGCTTTGTCAGCGGCCATAAATACGCCGTCATGCATATCAGCGAGCTGCATCATCAACAGCAGCTAATGGGCCGGACTAATGTGGTCCTGATTGAAAGACGTTGGTTAGATAGTGGCTCCCATAATTCAATAGGGTATTTGCTGGTCAAAATGGACATCCGATTGTCTATGATGGCGTCGATTTAAAAAGCATACAACGACAGCATGTGACAGGAGGGCTTTCTGCAGCATATTTTGATTAAAAACAATCAACCAAAATGGAAAAGAAAGGCTATAAATTAGTAATGTACGGCTGCCAAAGGATGATTATGTCGATTTGAACTTACTTGAACTTGGCGTTCACTTCGTCTGCAGCTTTATGGTAGTTCTCTGTGGTGACCTTGTAGAACTGAGCACTCTGCAAAGAGAAAGACCAGAGAGAATCGTTTGAAAAACAGTTATTGTCTCATATTTTTATTGTCCAGTCACTTTTCAGAAGGTCAAAGACTTTGCAGCTAAATAGAATGTTTGCCTTCAAACGTCCTTCTGTGTGTATTAGTTTTTGCACATGCAAGTTCACCTCTCTATGCCAGTGTGTTTTGTCGCAGTAATGACAGGCTGCAGTCCTGTAGGGTCATGGGGTCCCGAGTCAACTCTGTACAGGTCGTACTTCCCTGGTGACCCCCAGCGAATGGAGCTACAGCAGGACCAGGACTTAATTCATCCATCCTCCTCATTACATGGCCAGGTAAAGTTCACAATAATTAATTCTGTAAGTTTGCTTTCACAGTGCTTTTTTTTCCAAACATCCAGATCCCCTAAACTTTAAAGATAACAGTCTATTAGGGGGGATTAAGTGCCTCGACTCATTTCAAACAGACAAAAGCACCTGAAGTATACGGTCAAACTCCAGTGTCTTACTGTTACTAAAAACAAAAGTGTATGCAGTCTGATTAAGTGTATGTACAAAGTGTTAATATTCACTGTGTCCTGCAAGGTTTGACATAACGTATGACATGTTTAACTTTGTTTGAGCGAAACACTGATATTGTCTTACATCTTTATTAGAAATGTGACAAATGTAAGTCGTTCTGCCCCAACTTAACCTCCATGTAAGGCAGACATTTATCATCGTTCACAAAGGATCAATAGAAATGAGCCGCGCTGCTGAAAAGATCAATATTGGTGCTGTAGAGCAGAAGCTAGATGGGACATGACAATGCTGACAAAAGGTCCAATACAGATCACACACTTGTACCTCTGTGCATTCTGCTCAAATGGATTACGTTCATTTGTGAGACATCAATATGTGCGTTGATTGGTTGGTAAGTCTTAACCCGACGTCCTTTCTCACACTGCAATGACAATTAGTTGGGAAAGGTGATGGAAAGAGTCGTTCAAAGGCACGACTGATGAATATCGGTACAGTGTCCGGTGTAAACAGCCGTGAATGCTCATCCTTTCACCACAAATTGTCTAATTTGTATTTTCTGTGGCGTCACAGTATCAGCAACAGTTGATACGGTCAACATTCCTAACAATTTCATTATTATTATTATTATTTATTATTCTTAAAATCTGATTGTTGATATTGATACAATGACAGATTGACTGAGTGACCTGTATTTAAGGAATGAGTGTTGCCTGTTCCTGAGTCTGACAATAAACAAACATATCACCGGCTGCTTTGGTATGGTACTAAAACACACCACACTGTGAAAGCAGACACACTCCAGAGTTTCAAGAAACTTTTTGGGATAGTGTTTGGACTTGACGATTGGCATTTTTAACAGAAAACAGTCTGTCTAAAGTCTCTGAGTTAACTTGTAAGCTCATGCCGTATCTGTGCCCTCTTGGCCTTGAAACAAGTGGTTTTCAGTTTGGACAAAGAAACTGTCAAGAGCTAAGGAAAGGGGATTTAGAGAGGAGCTTATTCACAGATAAAAAGACTAAAAAGAGATTTTGTGGGGGGGTGCTAAAGAGAAAAGAATAAGACTTCTCCTGGGTACAGAGTTTGAGCCAAAGGAAGAGAAAAGCGCGAGGCAGAAAGAGCAGGATTTGGGTCTGTCTAGAATACTAAGTGTACGGTAATAATACCTGCCTAAATGGCAGAGCTGGCACTAATCAGCACACTAATCCATCTGGGAGGACGAAAGGCCACGTGTGACAGTGATTGCAGAGACCACTTACAGTACACACACACACACCTGCATGTACCAGGTACGCAGCATGTGTACACGTGTGTGTACACAACCTGAATGTCCACACACACCCTGGCGCCTGCATATAAACAATGATGCACAAACAACCCCATCCAGCTCCTCGCTCACCAGCACACAAGCAGAAGAGTATAATTTGTGTGATTACTGAGTGGTCTCAAACCGTGATTTTCCTGCTGTTGTCCCAACTGATTTAGAGTCAATCTCTGACCTTTCATGAGCCCAGAGAAGACAGAAAACCCCAAATCTCTCCTATGACCAGTCATAAATTACTCTAGCAAGGCAGCAAACTGTATTTGATTCAAACAAAAATGTGTTTTAATAGTTGGGGACAAATGATGATGCGTTTGTTGCCGACACCCACTAAAAGATTTCCTGTCTATTTTACTCCTTCTTACTCTACTTGCTTTTCTGCTCATTTATTTTCTTTAGCTCATTTGAAGCCAAAAAAATTGCTGGTGGGGGTGTCATAGACAAATTAAGTCATTACTACTAATGCACTCCAGCGATATGGAGAAGATAGAAGCTGCATCCCCAAACATCCTCCAGCTCAATGCGGAGAAACAGCCTCCAATGTTAAATGAATAAAACAAATAACACCTGATACTAATGGTCCTCTTTTTCTTATCGGCTGCCAGGCAGGAGGGCCAAAATGGGAGAGAGCCCACCATGGCTGTGGTGGAAGAAGAAAAATTGATCCAGCGTGTGACTGTGCACCTTAACTAGAAGGAGCTCTTTCCGGAGTCATTTTAGTAGATTTTAGTCTGTAGCTCAGCCTTCGATTCCCAAACTGATCCACTAAGCTTCAGCTGCAGTTGTAAGTGCACGCTTCACTGCCAACTAGTGTTTTGGTGGTGGAACTGCAGTGAGAAGGAGCACCCACCAACCGTGTTCTGAGTGTAAGGTCCATACTGACCTAATGCAAAACTACACATCACATGCTCATGAGCATTTTTATTTCATTAACGCAAATAAATGACATGAATATGGAGTAAATACTTGAGCTGAGCTGGGTGAAGAATAAAGAGAAGTGAATGTAAAAACCTATAGACACACTATTCAGGTCTAAACATTCTGCTCGTTCTTCTTCTACCATCTTACAGGGGGTCCATGAAATGCAAGAAAACTTCAACCTTGACAGGTTCATTACAATCCGTTGGAGAATCATTGTTCAGAGTTCAACAAATGATCAACTGACTAAGTTGTATTATTGGTTTTGCTTCAAATGGCTAGATAAAACCTTTGAGGGGGACTATTCCCTACCAGATTTATTGTGATTACAGTCAATAACAATACTGGGGAGTATAGGGGGGATTTTCCTGCATGCGAGTTTCCTGATGTAACAGAAATGATTGTGTCACTTCCTGCTGAAGCTCTGTGAATCCCATCATGCAGCTGTAATAATTCGCCACAACAGCCACGTCTTCAATATGGATTTCTTCATCTCCGGATGTATGACTGCCCGAACTAGAGCGAGAGAGCATCGATCTTTTCAGGGTGGAGGTGAAAACATCTTAACTGTCAAAGGGATGAGAAACACCCTCTCAAATGTCCCCACTTAAATTTCAACACAACAAAACATACTTAGTTTTAGCTTTTCTCCCCAGAGAGGGCAGAAATCGAAAGGGGGAAGGGTACAGTGGTGACATGACAGGAGTAGACGAGAGAGGGAGATATAAGCCATTACTGGTTTTAATGCTCTCTCCCCTGTATTTGTTCCTTTCACTGTGCCGCGAAACATCCCTGAGATGGCAATTGCTGCAGTGATTGTCCTTCTTGGGAGAGCAGAAAAATCCAATTTCATCAATATACAAGGCAAAAAGAAAGATGGAGGGACAAAAATCTAACCTGAAAATAAAAAAGAAAGATGAAATGAAACAGAGGTGTTCAAGGGGGGCGGAACTGAGACGGGAAAGATATAGAGAGAGACAGGTGTGGCAGGAGGGAGAGGAAAAAGTGGGGGGAAAAAAAACACAGGCAAGTTGATTGTTAAATATGAGATTGTTTTACAGCGGGGCAGGTATTGAGTGAAAATGTAATAAATATATAGATATTGTTTTCAGGGGCTATTTGGTAGCTGTGGCCCCAACGAGCGCCAGCAGCAGAGGCAGCAGGCTGACTTGTCTGGGAGCCTGGTGATGGCCTGTCACTGGGAGCCTCGCTGATGAATGGCCATGTTGGATTGGAACAGACGTGTAATATATATCAGACTTATATTCTCTCTCTCTGTTCCCCTGCTTCTCTCTGCTGGTGTGCAACATGCTGAAGGAGGTGAAAAGAGGGAAGGCGGGGGCAGATGGTGGGAGGCCAAAGTATCTGATGGGAGATGCGGTTAGGCTGGCAGTACGCTCCAAACAAAATCAAATTTGGTACATTCTTGCTGACAAAAAAAGAGGGTTTTGAGTCAAGCTGTAGTGGACACAACTAAACCTCCAAAACTACAAAACAAAGACTTTTCATTTGTTTTCTCAACAGCAAAAATTACTTGAAAATGGAAGCAAATGTGAAAATATGCATTTGGATAATGTTGGTTTGTATATGCATGTTTTTCGCTCTTATGTCAACATTGTAGAGGTACCATTGTAGGAGATAAAAACAAAACAACACGTGCTGGTTTACTCCTTCATAATAAAAGCACTCAAATAAGAACCGATGGCTAACTTTATCTGGGTGAATTGTGTTCCATCCCCAGACACTATTTGTACCAGTAGGATGACCACCTCCTCGCTGCCCGTCCAATCATCTCTGTCTCACTCTTCTGTCTCTTGGATGCATGAAGGTGATTTGTTGACACTTGATCGAAAGGAATATTGACCAGAGGCAGGTACGGTTGATGGATTGCCGGCACCTAGAGTCAATAATGCCTCTCTTAGTTGGGCCTCATCACTGCTCACATTTGCTCCCAAACAGAACCATACACTAGAGTCACGATCCCCAGAGTGTTAGACTTCTGTCTCCTTCCCAGCATGCAGGTGTCAATTCAGCCCTACAAACGGGCACTGGATCCTTCTTACACACACGTACATGTGATTTAATTTGATTTTTAATGCAATCTAACAGGGTATTTGGTAAGCCGCCGGCCTAGCAGGCGTCTCACACTGGGACCAGCATGAAGCTGCCTGAAGCAGGCGAACCTCAACACATGACCCTCATTGCCCTCCGTAGGACACGTTTTGACAAGAAACACCGGGGTGTTTTGAGGAGGACACACACAGGGATGAATGACGTTTAACCCATCATCCTCCTGGCACAGAAGGGGAGAGTGAAAGTCAAAAACAGAAGCAAGGGGGGGAAAGGACTGCAGAGATATTACAAAGAGTAAAAAAACAAGAAAGAGGAAGGGGAGGACGCATAACACACACACACACACACACACAAACAACTTTAGCATAGACAGGCGCTTTAACCAGAACCTTGAATTCAGAACAAAGGGATGATCATTTGAAGTTTTACAAAACCTGCTTCTTATTTCTATGAGTGGGATTCAAACTCTGACTTACCTTTTCCTCCAGCCGGGCCACCTGCTCTCTGTAGAATGCATCCTGTTTATTTAGGTCTGCCTCTCTGGCCTCCAGCTGTTTGGCCTAAACATACATACACACACACACACACACACACACAAACACATGTATCCAAGTGAGCAAACACACAGGGAGAGAAGAAGTAAATTAATTACTTATATGTTCGCTGGAGTATTGCAAAAGCTCAATGCACACAGGCGCCGCAATGAAAGCGTGTAAACTAAACAAACACACTTGTCAATGTGGATAAAGCAAGTGTGTACAGACAGCAAGATGTGTAAATGATTGTACATGTGAGGGGAATATGGGCACAATTGTGTGTTCAAATACACCTATGAGTGTGTAATCGGGCTTCGGCATGTGCTGGATGCGGTTCTTTGTCCTCTTGTGTTAAATCATCAGCCAGACCGCTATCAGGCCGAGAGGATAACATCAGTTCTGACTGCGAACGAGCACCATAGTCAAGCGTATTTATTTACCCGGCATACCTATCTCGACTGTTCTCCCCTCTGCTGTGACCTTCACTTAGCGTACGGCTGACTCTTTGGGTGATGTACAGGACAGATAAGACTTGGGTGTATCCGCACCAGCGAAGGAAAACAAGCTTGTCACATTGGAATGCAGGGTTAGCGACTCAAATTCAAGTATTAATGATGATTCTTTACAGAATTGTGGCATATCGAGAGATGAGAGATGGAAATTAGCACTAACATCTTCAACCTGTGCTAAACGTCAAGCTCAGCAACGGAAGGATTCGCTCCCTTCGGTCTTAAGACGAAAAGACACAGAGTTGTCATCTCATCTATAATTCTACAAAGCATTTGGGGCAAGAGAGCTGCAGGGAACGTATCATGAAAATATGGAAGAGCAGAGATATCCAGCGGAGAAGAAAAATGAGAGCGTCAAAGGAGCTGAAAGGTAAAAGAAAGAAATGACTCCATCATTAAGAAACACTGAAGGATTTCACTAAATTTGAAGCATCTTACCTTAAGTCCAATCTCCTAAATCAGGTGGGCATTAAAAGAAAGAAAAGAATGTGTGTAAAAATGCGCTGGTTTCTCGCTGAACGTCTTCAAAGTGACATTTGGAAGTTTAGTATTCAGAGGGCAGAGGTCACTGGCTGCCACGCGGTTCTACTTCAGTACTTCAGCTCCCAAAAACCTTTTCCTCTGAGCAGACACACACACACACACACACTCCACAGCATACAGATGCACTATATGTACGGTATAAAGTACTTTTCGATATGCTGAACACACTTGTGCATATTTCCGTGCATTACAGGCCTGAACAGGACGGTTCATCGTTGAAGGAGAACAGCAACACAACCGATGGAGGAAAAATTGCATTACAACGTGAAATCTCTAGCACGCTGATAACCATCTATGGATGACTACTCACGGGGACTGGCCGTGCATTGTGATGATGTCACCGTGAGGCTGTCCCCTCATTGTATGAGTGGTGGCGAGTTTCAAAGTCAAGATGATGTCATGAGCTTCAGTTCTACACACCAACATATGCACTATGTCATCTCCAGGGCATCAGATATGGAATTCAAATCTAATACATAAGATATGAGGGCTTTAAAAGTCCCACTCACAACAGTGTGGTTAGTTACAGAAAGGCAAAGCACTTCATGGTGGCTTTGACTAATCTCAATCATTTTGAAGTTCCTGCTGTCTCCCTCCGAGAGCTCCATTTGGGAGTAAAAGGACCTGAGGGGGGTTATGTGCTGTCACGAGTATGTCCAAACTCAATGTTGTGGAGATCGGTGGCGACCGATGGCAATGAAAAGACAAATGACACACACACAAACAGACACACTGACCAGCTGCTGCAGCTGAAGTCATGGAGAGCTAGAGGAGAAACAAATGTGGGCTGAAGACGAGACTAAAAGTGTCATTAAAAGACGAAAGGTTGGGACAGAAATATGTACCTAGAGAGTGTGACAGAAAGTGTGTGTGTGTGTGTGTGTGTGTGTGTGTGTGTGTGTGTGCATTGATGTACTGGTGCATGTGTATAATTTGCACGCAAGCAGGTTGGACCACCTCTTTCACAATACACACAGGCCCAGACACACTCTGTCAGGATTACTTCTGACCGATTAAACCCATTCAGGACACTTTAAAGATAATCTAATCATACTAAAGGCCAAACAATGAGACCGACCCATCCACGCTTTGTTCCCCTAATGAAGAGGCGGTTGCGGCTGAATGGGGAGAGAAGAAAAGGCTGGGGGAGGAAGAATGAAGGGGTGATATGAGACAAGCAAATGCAAGTGACGTAAGGAGTGAAAGACATCATCGATGAATGGAAGGAGGATAATAAAAGGTCATTTATCATTGGATGTGTCAGGAATGGGTTGTTTAATGAGACATTGAGCTCAGGTCAACAATGTTTCTACAGCCTGGAAAAGAACTTTAAGAGAAAACGGGTTTTACAAAAGTGTCAAGACAGAGGAAGAGAAATGCCTAAATACAAAAAAAAAAAAAAAAAACGCTGGAATATGGACCCGATACTAACACTGCTTTCTGTGAGCTAACGACCCAACTTAGTACTAGCAGCAGGACTCCCCACTAGCCAGTTCAGAACCCGGCAAGGTAATTTGGACTCCAGTGCTTCCAAGGTCAACTGTGATGTTGTCTGACAAGAATGTTTTTGGTGTTTTCTATTGCTTTGCAGCATTGCAGCATGACGTGTGAAAATGTGTGGGTACCATGTTTGAGACTGAGCAAACTTTTCCAAACCCCATCCTGCAGCCATCTCCCCCTGCTCTTATTGAGTACAGTAGCACAATGGCTCAAGGTGAGAGGCGGTGGATCTGAGACTGCGGTGGTCAGATTAAACGGATCGTTTAGGCAAGGTGAACGCCTCTGTGAATATCAATTAGCCAACCGCTGAATAATTAAGGGTAGTCATGTTTTTTAATTAGCCGGCTGACGCAGTGTGAGCTGTGGGAGAGGAGGGGAGGGGAACAGCACTGGAGCAGGAAATAGTGAAAATAGGTGGATTGTGCTGTGTCAGGCGCCGCCACCCACACCTCCTGTTCTCCCACTGTCTGCTGCATTTTCCTTTAAAGTGTTCTCAGACCGTTTTTATGTTAACACACTCCAGGCAGGAGGCAATAAACACAACCGCAGCCTTGTCCTGTTCTGTTGGGTTGAGGGCAATTACACTATATGGGCAGAAAATGACTCGCCACAATTCTTTGTGTGCAAGTCCTTGATGAATTCAGGACATTCGGAAAATAGAACAATATCGTAGAGGCTTTTCTTGCCGAAAGGTAAGTACCGTTTGCTGTGACAGCAATTCAGCAGTTAGCACATTTGGTTCTCTGTGTTGTTTATTGTTGCCACACTATCACTGATTTGTAACGTTTGTGGGAGGAAAGGTGCTAAAAGCAGACATTGGATCACATGTGGATCACAATAGTCATGGGGAAGATAATTCTTCCACACGGAATGGAAAAGTGACTCTATTTGTCATTTCACACCTCAGGGACGATGACCTCTGCATTGTGACAGAGTGAGGTGACTAACAGATACACTATGTGCTTATAAATCATGTTGGATGAAAATAATAGTGCAAGGTAACATGATCAATAGAACACAAATCAACTCTCATCACATTAACTTACAACGACTCATCCATAACCTTGATGTCCTTTGTCTTCCCCCTCAGTCGCCGTCTGCTCAGCCTCTGTCACCAGTAACATCATAATCAATGCTCCCTCACGCCATCTGAGGGAGCACTGCAGCCCGGCGGGTCATCGATCACAGGCCTGAGCGACAGGGCCTTGTGACGGACTAATACTGAGGCCGCGGGGCCTCGCGTCCTACAGGCAGGGAGGGGGCAGCAGGGTCAAAGGGCGGCACGGTGTGGCCGTGTTTTGGTGTTAATTGGCATGACAGAGGTGTAGGTGGCATGCTGGAGGTGAGGGATGGATGGAGGGAAGGAGGGAGAAGTTCATGAGGTAGAAATGGTGAGAGATCCAGGTGGATGATATATGGATGGCTACATAGTACACAGTTGGAATTGGATTTCTTTTTGGCACAGAATGCTTATTTGTGATCCAACATTAAAGACATTCAGAAAACTTAACCTCATCAAGTTTGTGGTCAATCATTGGTAACACTAAACACATCAGCTCACACCGACTGGCTGAGATGAATTAATAAACAAATGACGATGGAGCATCCAGAGAGTAAAAGACTCACGACGGCCGGCTGCGAACTGAATTATTCTCCCTTGGGCTCTCTTAGCGCAGTGAGCGATGATACAATGACCCCCGAGGGTCGGAGGGCTGACCTGCCCAAGACAGGGACTAAGAGGAGGCTAGGACAGGGACCAAAGGGCAGAGGACATAGGTAGACGCTGTGGGTGTGTAGATGCTGACTGAGGTCTGTTGAAGGAAACATTCAAATGAAGTGTCCTCATTGACTGAACACAGGTCAAGAACAGACTTGGTTTGAACCAGCTGGCCTTAATGATGCTTTTAGATCGATTCTGCACCTCTTGCAAATCTGTTGTTGTGCATCTACGGACAGCGTGATTTATACTGAGATGCACCAATGTAAAAAACATGGGGGGGGGGGTCCATGAAGCTTGAAATCCAGGTAGAAACATGAAAAATGTATTTCCTTTCTGCTCCCAGACACTTTGAGGCGTTCAGGCTTTGTTGGAGATGCAAATGCCACCACTCCCCTGCCAGGTCCTTGGCTGAGGGACGGTAACAGCATCTGCTGGCCAGGGATTGATTAATTGGCTGATCAGACGCCCGCGGTGTAAACTGATTGATCGATCATTTTGAGGGTGGAGCTGCCTTCATCGAGAGGCCTAGGGGAGAGAACCTCTGGAGGTCTTCAGTCATCTGTCATGTACAACACACAAGAGGAGATGAAGGGGAGCTGAAGAGATGCATGTTCATTACCAAGACATGGGGGGGGTTTGAAGATCAGTTAAATGGGAACAGTGGGCATGCAGAGAGAACAATGGAGAACTGGGACAAAGAGGCTGAGGACACAGGCATTGAAGGCAGACAGATGGGGGGGGGGGCGGTTGTCATGAGAAAACAAGCTGATCAATACCGACATTCAAGAGAAAATGTGATTTATATCTGTAAAAATACCAGTTATAGTAAAAGTACTGGAAAAAAAAAGTACTGTTATTGCTTCTTCTTGAACAATAAAAAACCATTCTCAAATTCGCATCCCTGCTTAAAATTAGAGTGTGTGAGTAACAGGAAAGTGGCAGATGAAAAACAAGCATGGAAAATGTAAGAATGTGTTCAGTCAGACACAAAAAGGGAGAAAATTCCTTCAGCTGACGGCAGAGGACACAGTGAACGACCTGAGAGTGGAGGGAGGCATATTGTCTTTGGACAACAGATGTCCCAGGGGAGCAAAGTGAGTGCGGAGAAAGAGAAGCCGTGGAGAGGAGAGGAGAGATGAACAACCTATGGCAGGATGAAGGTGAGAGGAATGCAGAGAGGGAGACAAGAGGAGAAGACACGCAGGGTGGAAACCGACAGTGTCAGTGTGTGAGGCCGACACTGGACCTAATGGACAACTGCAGCTGAAGGCGCCTGATCTGTCCGTCGGCATCACCTGGATCCATCTGCATACCAGAACCCTCCTGGTGTGTGTGTATGTGTGTGTGTGTGTGTGCGCATAAAGTACGGTTTGCAGGGCACATGTGCACATGCAAGTCCTTTTATGCATATTCATCCCGAGGAGCAGCAGGTGGTCTTCTCAGGCTGGATAAAGCCAGGAGGGGGCCACAGTTCTTTTCGATCGAGTCCATGTCAGCAGACTCGGGGTCACTGCTAATCCACTTCTGTCACAAGCTAAACATGTAACCTTGAAGAGGTCGGAAGGTGAAATGTGATTTTCAAATTATTATCTCCACAATAAAGATAACGCTAGGCGATAAATGTTGTTGCCTCTGTTTTATGTAGTTGTAAGAGCTATTTTGGATTGTTTGTTTCCTAATTGGAGTTGGCAACTTTGTTTTGAAAACTGTTCCGTAAATCAATATCTCCTGTCTTGTCTGCTCTTTCTAAGCGCTTCAATTTATTTGCCTCTCTTTTTACGTGTCATCGTCTCACATGCTCTGTGTATCTCACCCACATTTTCTGCCGTTCACTGCTTGCTTGGTTCCACTTTCGTTTCCTTCCATGTTTGAGTTCTTATTTTTTTTCCCCATCATTCAATCAAAAATCTCTCCCTGCACCAGCTGAATGTTCACTTCTGTCGAACCTCATTAATACCACTCTCCTGTCAAAGCATAGGGGGGAAACAGGGAGAAAGACCTAGAAAAGGGAAGAAGAACAAGCGCAAAAGAAAAACAACTGTCAGATTAGAGAAGCAACGGGTCTGAAGTGGTG
>CAAKHB010007484.1:75886-102906 GCA_901007665.1 Aeoliscus strigatus | reverse complement strand
ATCATTTCATTTTACAAAAGCAGAAAGACAAACTTCACATGTGTTATGTTTACACTGTATTTCTTTCCTTAACAATATTCAATGCTCTTTTTGAGAAGTACTTTACCTTAACCTCAGCGTCTTGCTCTCCATCCACCTCTATCAAGGTGTACTTCCCAGGGTGAGACACAAAATTTGCCCGATCGTTCCAATTGTTTTTTGTCTTGTCCTTGAACTTCTTTTCAAAGTCCTTGATGGCATTCTCTGCCTTATCAAAAGTATTAAGTTTGGATTGTCCCACTTCCCCCTGCAAGAAGATCACAAATAGTGCTATTAAAATGACAAAATGACACATAATAACGTGATCTGATAACGTTAACATCACTTGTTGCGCTGGTGAAGCTCCATGAAAACTGAATTTTGAAGGTGAGTTTCGAAAAGACGTGTTCAGTGGACCAACTTACCACCCGACCCGATCTGTTCCATGAATAGTATTTTCTGCCGGATTTAATGACTTGAATCACATAAAACTTGTTATTGTTGTGTCTAATATTTGTCTGGTTGAGCATACAGTCGTACTCCTCATACACCTGGTAGAGACAATACAGACCATCTTTAAATATTGATATATGATTGCACAGAATGATGGAGGTGAATAGTTGATGGGTGTCTCTCACCTCCCCTGACACTGTGCAGTGATCATCCATCCTTCTCTTCCCTTTCGCCTGTGGCCCCGCAGCCAGAAGAGCCTCTTTGGCAGAGGTAAATGCATCCTTAGGCTTTGGTTCTTCAGGCTCCTTTTTCACCTTCTTGCCACCTGCTTTGACAGCAGAGGCAGCTCTTCTCTTCGGTGCCATGCTGTTCGTCAGATGGGAAACCCTGTCGACTAACCAGCCATGTCGCTGAAATGAATGACGCCCAGACAAGCTGACATGTCCACACTGAGCAGCTAGTTCTCTCCCTGCTCAGTAAACATGATGGAGCATACAAACTGTCCTTACTGTGTAATTACTGCTAATTACAGCTAAGCTATGATAAGTACCAACACATACGGAAGCATCCTGCTGCCACCTCAGAAAAATAAAAAACGATCAGTAACGAGATGCGTACCACAGAATTATGAGATATGTGTCATGCGTGTATTGTTACGGCAGACTCACTTATTAAGTAAACATGGCTTGTTTGCACAATTTAATCAGGTTTTACTTCACGCTTGGTTTGAAACATGGAGAAATTTTCATGCTACTGAGCACAGTGGACGAAACTGTTTTGAGCATGCGCAACGCTGAGAAGACGTTTAAAAAGCATGGGGCTGTACAGAAGGAAAAATATGTCCGATCTCCTGGAAGTAGCGTCTTTTCTTATTTGGCTACAGGCTACACCACCTCAGTTCATTCAGGCTGGATATGTTGTCACCCAAACTACAGTGAGGTACCTATTGAAGTTCCTTGACCTTGTTCCTTGTGCTAATAACTAATGTGATAGATAACTTCTGTGATAGTATCTTGGAATTCTGTGATATTAACTCGGAATTCTGTGATATTAACTCGGAATTCTGTGATACGGATCTCGGAATTCTGTGATATTAACTCGGAATTCTGTGATACGTATCTCGTTACTGATCGTTTTTTTATTTCTCTGAGGTGGCAGCAGGACGCTTCCGTAAACACAGGAGAACACGCAGTAGTAATAGTCTCCGTGTGTTGTGCGACTGAGGAGCCTCCTCCCTCCTCAACTCACCTGTAAGTAGTGTCGGACAGAATATACAGGCGCAGAGAAACCGACGGAAGTTGCTGCTCAGGCTGTCAGCTTCTGTCCGGAGCAAACAGAGTTTTCGGCAACGTCCAGCTGCCGTTGCTCCTCCGTCCCTGGTCCGCTATAGCAATTGTCATTCGCCTCCACTGCCAACTGCCAACCTCCGGTCAGTTTTTCTCTTTCATGTCTTGTCTTTCATGACAAACAGATATCTAATAATGACGTATTCATTAAGCTCCCACATTTCCCCCCTACACGTTCCAATGATTACCTTTCTCATATTTCTGCACTATTCTTCTACCTTGTGCCTTGGTTGACTGTTGACCGTTTATTTTATGTCTCTCTTGTTCTTTCCATTTATTGGTACAGTTAAATGTAATTCATTTAATAAGTATATTAATCCAGACTATAGTTAAACTATCACACTATTTATATTACAGTTAGTACAAGTTTAATTTATGCACTATTTGTATTTTTTTTTCCTACCTGAGGATTTTCACTGCCGTTTGCACCGTGTGTTGAGAAGACTGTAATTTCATCTGTGCTGTATATCACGCATATACAGTATATTTGACAATAAAGTTGACTTTGTATGTCAGATACAACATGTACATTCAGGTCACACTGCACAATTCACAATTCTTTTTAAAATAAAAAAAAATAAAGAATGAAACCGCTGCCTCCCCATTCGCCAGCTACAACGGGCTTTTGGTCCATTGGCTGGAGATAATTCTTTGATCCGTTCATTTGCACCCGTGGATTTGAAATATCCGTGGATGAGTGTCAACTACAGCTTTTCCATGCAATTTACATATGGAAACTGGCACTGGCAAGTTGCTGAGGACTATAGAGGAGGTATCCAGAGGATGACATGTCTTCTGATTTGATTGTTTTAATTTCACAACTGATAAGGAGGTGGGTCCATGTTGACGGTCCGAGTTACTAGAGCTGCTTGGTTTGTTGTAATGTGGGAACTGTGGTAACCACAGGCTATGTGATGCGTACCTGTGATAAAACACCACGGAGGACAGAAGCTGTACCCAATCAGACTTAAAAAAACAAAAGATTACTTTGTGGTGAAAAGAAATCTTTGTCGTCTGCTGTTGGCGACACGTGGGCTCCACCCGCCTGAAGGGACGACCAAAAAGGAATGTCAATTTCTTCAGGGAAATACTCAAATAACGGTCTGCCACTGGTCTCACCGCGTTACACATCTCCTACCCTATCAAGTCCTTCGTCCTCCTTCTGTCTCCTCTCATCCGACGCTGATTCCCTGCAGCTGGGAAGGAGAGCCCTCCCTGCCTTGATGGGGTCATTGGTGGTCTCAGCCGTCAGTGTTTGCCATATGGCGTCGCTCTCCGTGGTTCTGAAGGGCCCAGATCATCGCTGGGCAGCAGGTGAGAGGGCGTAGCTATCCACATTGCTGACACCCTCACCTGTCTCACTTTGGGGTTACCACAGCATGAACCAGGTGGGTGATCTCCTTTACATCTCCAACACAAAACAGAGGGTCTATTTTTATGAAGGAGTTATCAGGGAGCAATTTTAGGAAAAGAGTCAGTGCTTCCAACACTCCTGCTTGATTGTACTGCAACTGTTGTTCATGGTCCTTTTCTTATTAGTGTCCAAGATGAACTAACTCCCCCAAGGCGTCAACACAGCCTCGAAGTTGACTGGTGAGGAAATGTTTAATGTTTTTTAAAATCATTGATGATGTGATCTTTTGTCAGAGAGCGTTGCCATCTATTACAGAAGGCTCTAACAGAGAAAGAAAAGTCCGATATCCTTTCATTTTCTTTTTTTCTGCTGTTTCACACCCTCTTAGCCAGTCCATCATCCTCATAGTCTTCAGAGAGGAACACTGACATATACAGAAATCATTGTCAAGCTGTAGTCACCATTATTCGGGCAATTTCCCGCCCATCACGAGCAGCCCCATGAAGTCCAGTTCTGAAGGGGGCCAACATGTCAGCATCAGATAAAGGATGTAGGGCAAGTAAATCATGGCATTTTGACAAATAATTATGAAGGTCAGGGTCAGGTCATCATTGGGAGCTCCATATGACATGATTCTTCTTTATTATGAGAGGGGTTGCCATGGTTACTGAGGGTGGTTTATCTGTGCAGGGGCCAGTGAGACAGTGAGGCAGATTTTGTTGTTTTGAGAGACTCCAGGTGTTTTTTCCAGTGCTGATATGCTCAGTGTGAAAACATTTGAGCTTGTGTTGAATTTCCACTTGTAGTTGTTCCACCATAAAGTGAATCTCTGACTGGTGGGAGATTTTTTCACTTCCTCTTCCATGATAGTTTTGACTCCTTTTCACAATTGTGTCCATTTTAGCTTCCATTCCTCTCCTAATGTGACAGGACTTTGGCACAAAGTTGGCAATGATTGCAATGGAGTTGGTCCATTTATTAATTGCAAATTAGAAGAGCTGTGATATCCTTCACATCATGCTGTAAATTTTTCAGTTTCCAGTGCATCAAAATAATAACAATTTGGGGTGCACATTCATGACTGTCACAGAATGAAATGTATTGACTGAAGTTGGTGACCTCGCTTTCCTTTCATAAACATTTATTTACTCATTTTTATCTCCTTTTCTTAGGCTATCATGCTGTTGAAGTGAGAAAAGAGATTATCTTTCCATTTTTGGTGGGGGACCTGTCTGCTGGTGGTTGAGTGATAATACTCATTCTCAGCATATGAGAATGCCTAAAAAAAAATCATCGCTATGAGCGGCAGCCTCTCGAGCAGCTCCGAGCTTGTTTGTTTTTTTAAGGGTTACATTTTAGTCTCTCTCTGTCTCATTGTCTCTCTGCGTCTGACTGGACAAGTTTCCTGAGCGACCAAAGCAGTTACCGTTTCATATGTCATCAGTCACATGACGTTTGTGCATCAAAGTAAGCTTTGAAGTGGAGGTTCGCAGGACTGCAGTATACACAGCACAATGCTCCCCCATTTTTGCATGAACTACCAATGTCCTTGTGGGAATACCCAACCCTCACAGCACAGGAAATGTCACCTTTACCCCTCCCCCAAAATAAAAAGTCAACCATTAGTTTTTGACTGGGGTCAAATACAGCCCAAGGATAATATGAGGGTTGATGTGATATTAGCTTATATTGGGTAAACTTCCCCATTTAATTCACATTCCACATCCCTCTGCCACACAGTTTCAAACCCCTACAAATATCCTTATTCAGCTGACTAAAACACTGCTGCTCTGTGTGATGTAAGGTAAGTAAGTCAAGAAAATCCCTTACTGGGTTTGTCCCATGTGTAAATTGTCCCTTTCTGATACAGTGTTTTATTTGGAGATATCTCCAGAAGTTGCCTTTTACTTCCAAGTCATACTTTCACAATAACTCGGAGAATGATATAAATACTTCATTCACAAATAAATCACTTATTTTACATACTCCCTTTGTAATTCATTCTTTCCAGATACCAGGTTTGAAGAAGATTTCCTTCCAGTATTTGTCCAGTCTCATCATTTCAAACGTCCCTCCTATGTCCTTTTGTGTGTGTGTGTGTGTGTGTGTGTGTGTGTGTGTGTACAGGAGAGTCATTCAGTTTAGTCTCAGGAGTTCCAGTGAAATGTGGGAATGGTTTTAGAGGGATGTGGAATATGTATGATTTGGTGAATGTGTTTGTGTGTAGTTAGTGTCCAAAGGAAAAATGGAAAATGGTTGATGGTTTGGAAACAAAGGAAATATGGAGGTGTAGAATGGGAATGCCTCAAAGGTACTGGGGTTTTAGGGTCATGGTAGAAGCTAGGAGATCTCCAGAGAAAACACAAGCACTTCTCTGACTGTGATTTAGTTAGTGGTGAGGGAGAGGTGGAAACTGGAGTCCAACTGGGAATTTCCTTCTTTTTAGCTTTGTCCCTGTTCCCGAACGCTAGTGTTTTTCTTCTTTTCTTACACTCCCACACCATCCCTCTTTCAAGTACTTTTTTTGCAACATGTGTTTCTTCTGTATGATGATTTCCGTTCTGGGTGTTTATTTCACCCTCAGCACTTGAATATCGATAAGACCTTTTGTTTTTATTCTCTTTGTTCTCACTTCTTGTTGTCTTCCTCCACCCGTTTGTTCCTCCTTGTTCCTTTGTTTCACCCCGTCACTCTGTTTCAAATGTCCTTTTATGACCTCTTCCTGTTCAGGTGGACATGAGGTCTTTTTTTCCCTTCTTATGTGTTAGAATCAAGATTAGATCAGATTAAGAGATTCAATATTCCCCAGTTCTTTATCTCTATATACAAATATTCCATTCCAACAAAATTCAAGGCCGTCTTCATGTTTGTAAAATTAGATGAAGCCAGTTGGCCACCAGATGTCAGTGTTAATCAGCTATTCCTGAAACAACTTCGGCCACACAAACACTGGGATTCTCAGTTTCGATGGATTTAATACCATATTAGCAGATGAGGATTTGTTGTTTTTTTGTTTTTTTTGCGTAAATTTCAATGGTTCAACAGATTGAAGCTGATAAACATGAAGTAGATTTTTAAACACATTTTATTTAGCGTCAACATCGTCCTACAATTAATTCAATTAATTGCGCTTGTTCATGTCATCAATTTGGGACCTTTTTTTTGCTAATCACAGCTCCTCCACATTTCAGCATACTGTGGATCAAAACAGGAGTTATTCGAAATACATATTCCTGCTTATGATATTTAATTCTTTGCAAGGGTACATTTAGTGGTTTTCATTTGTTTTCCTGTGACTCAAATACTCATGTTGTCTTTTGTTTGTACCGTATATGCAAACAGATAAGCCACAAGCAAATTTGGTATCAATAAAAAAACACATTTTATTTACATAAATTACAAGAAAGCACAAACTGTTCACCAGAATCTACATTAAAAACATCCTGTATATATTACATTTAACAGATTTACTATCATTTACTCCATTGTTGCAAGTAGAATCTTCAATAAAAACAAGGGCAATACTATATGCAACGTTAATGGCATGTTGTTTAAAATCGCTTCGAGTTATAACGGAATATTTGGGACATTGTACTCACAGCACTTTGAGGACAACAAAGTCAGGACGATCATCCTCTTTAATATCTGAGACACCTGATTCAGGACAAGTGGTTATATAACTCTGTGTACAAGGCTTGGCAAAGGAACCCAGCTGATCTTATTCACAAGGAGGATGTTGTAGAGTCTACCACCTCTCGTCCATTGCACACTGTTGGAACAACATTGGAGGCTGACGCTGCAAAACATGAACAGAAACTGAGCTCATGCCGACACACAGAAGTTACAGAAGTTCCTGTAAAGAAGAAACTTCTCAGATGAGTAGCAAAACATCTTCAAGCAAACAGTGAGTCCAGTCCAGTTGCCTGAATTAACCCAGCAAATAAACTGTCATAGTTCTCCCGCTTGCTCCGGTTACGGGTTGCGGTTATGCTGGAGTTGACTCAGGCTGTCAACTGGGGAACGGGTCAACAGGAAGAGTCGCCAGCTCATCGCTGGGCCACATGAAGGACGAACAGCCATTCACACTCACATTCACACCTATTGCCACTTTAGAGAGAGAGCAAGCCGGAGAGAGGAAGTCAGAGAGATCCCACGCAGACACGGGGAGAGCATGCACAGTCCACACAGAAACACCCCAGGCCAGGAAGCAAACCAGGGACCTTAGTGCTAACCACTGCTCCACCATGTCGCCTGGCTGTCCTTCATTTAAACTTAATTAGGAAAACTACATTTTATTGTAGTGGGTAGTGTGACAGGTGTGTCTGCCATTAACATTTCAGTTGAAAGAGAAGGAATGGATTACTGTGAAAACTGCTAAAGTGTATATTGTATATTAAGGGTTACCTTGAGAGAAACTGGAGCCTGGGCCTGTGGTGACACTGAAGCGGGTGGTGGCCACCCTAAGGGTGCTGACATTCTTCTGTGGCTGGAACAAGATGATGTGGACCTTGGGGGCGAAGAGGCAGCCCAACACCACTGACCCACTGAGACTGACAGAGATACACATGGTGGTTGTCTGCACCTGCACCAAGAAAGAGAGTTCAGAAATTCACTTCAAAGTTAAAATGATTGTCTGGCTAATGCATTCACAGCAGACAGACATAACATGTCTCCAACAGGGTGTCTGAGGGGTGAGACTGATCAGTGAGTGGGCGAAGTTTTAGATTCATTTAGATTCCGTTTGAACTGGATGTTTCGTAGAAGGTGTCACATTGCATAAACCCATAAAGCCACATAGTGTTGAGGCACATTTTACTGTTTTAGAAATGCGGTTCCATTGCAGAATG
This sequence comes from Aeoliscus strigatus, assembly GCA_901007665.1. NCBI lineage: Eukaryota > Metazoa > Chordata > Actinopteri > Syngnathiformes > Centriscidae > Aeoliscus > Aeoliscus strigatus. The sequence continues at coordinate 94,888 of CAAKHB010007484.1, read as the reverse complement.
ACCCAAAACATGATAAGTCAAGGACATGGGACACTCTTGAATGGGATGATTATCTGTCATCATTCAGCTTTTCTTTTTTTTAATGCTCTGGCAGCTTTCTTTTAGTTATTCCTGGATATAGTCGGCATTGTTGGCATGTGGCAGGAGCAGTCTAATATTGCAAAGGCACAGCATTCATCTGCCATCAGCCTGAATGCTAATGTTGGTATTATAATAATGTGAGGCACTGAGTATCGTTATGCATGCAGGCTGGTTGGCAGCACAAAGATCATAGTAGCAATTATGAAAAGGGTTCAAGGTAAAAGCAGGAAATAATGTGATCAAGGTTTGACAGTATCCCTCCGTTTTCTTTGTCTTTTACAATTAAAGAATTACTGATAATACCATATAAGTATGACCGATCGACTGATAATGTTTGTCCCATCTGAGTCATCCAAGGTCATAGTGTTCCATCTGTGCAGTGAATTGTATCACTTCATATTGAAATCGTATTCCTCATGAGACCCACTGTAGGTTTGCAAGTTCCAAGAATTCTAAATTAGGATTCGCTGAGATGACGTTTATTTTCTCTACACCTTTCCTTTAGTATATATATATATTTAACAGTCAAATAATTGGAGTGAGTGTACCTTCATGTAAAAAGGCTAAATGTTCTCTGTTTAATTCAGAAATTCTTCTGAATAAAGCAGTGGGCAGAAGTGAATAGGAATGACTTGATAAGTGTATTTAATAATTTACAACATGTTGCTGAGGAAGGGTAGAGGACAAGGAATCTGCGTTTGCAGTAATATTCTTCCGGATGACTTGACTTGAGTACAAAAGAAGTGGATGCAGAGCATGGCGACCATGGATACTTGTCTCTGTTATTTATTGTGTTTACCTTAGAAGGTATAATTCTGTCACAAAGACAACACTGCTGCTTGAGGTAAGAATTATGTCTTCAGGTTGCTTTATTCCTCCAGAGAACCTCGCAGCTGAGATGTTCCTCTTTTTATTGGCTGTTGTGCTGTTTGTTTGTTGAAAAGATTTATTACATGAACCAGCTACGCTGGCATTGACCTTGAATTTCCAAAACCCTTCAGGTAATTCACTGACCAGCATGTGATTTCCCAGGTGGATGGATCCAGTTAAGCTGCTGTTTTTTTTTTTTTTTTTTTTGCAAATAGCTTTAATTAAACTGCAAAGAAGAAGTTGTGCCATGTCTGATCTCAGCTTGTTTGTAACAGATGTGTAACAATACTATTAATGACCAGAGGTGACTCAAAGGTTCACTTCTAGGCAGATTGGGTCAAGGACAGCTGTGATAATCAGAGGTTACACGTTTCTCTCCCACTTCTGTCTGTTGCCTACAGATTTTTCATTTAATCAGTTGTGTTTTCTGGCGAGATGAGATGACCGGCACTGGCACATCGGGACAACGCTCTCCCTCCGGGTGCAGTGAAAAAGCTTCAATATTTCATGTGATAATCAAATGTGTTTCATGTCATTTCATGTCTCAGTAGATTGTGTTTAGTTGACTTTAACATTTCATGACAGATCACAATCAAATCTGCATTTATTTTTCCATGATTTGCACCAATTCAAGATAACACTTTGAGACATGACATACAATACATGTAGAGCTCGGTGAAGAAACTAGTAAATATGATTGTGTGTGCCAACTCGGAGGCTTTGGTAAGTCTTCATCGGTAAACAGTTTTCTGACTATCTGAAGAGCATGTTCTGGCTGTGAATTGCCAGCATTGCGGAGGGCCAGGAGGAAGCTTCACCAAAGTCCCAGGACAGCGGGCACAGCTGGGACTCTGCATCCTTGTCTGTCACACTCCATTCCACACAGCGATGCACAGGGACACACAGGGACATTCAGTTCCCTTTCAGCCCTGGTCTTGCCTGCCTTCTGCATGTTTCTGTAAAGGCAGCTGTGTCAGGGGATTCCTCTGCCTATTTCTCCCTTCTGCCTCTCTCGCGCTGCAGTGTGTTCAGATCTCAGAGGAATAAACTGCCACAACTCAAGCCACTGTTTCCGACATTCAATTCTGTGTGTGCATTCTATTTTGGAGTTTTCTTATATATAGACGTATAGCCTGTGTATGGACTCACCCTGTAGTCACTGGCTGTCACGTAGAAAATGGGCTGGAAGGCCAGCCAGATGATGCAGGTTGTGTACATGGTGAACCCAATGAACTTGGCCTCGTTGAAGTTCTCGGGGCATTTGCGTGTCTTGAAGGCGTAAACCGTGCAGAGGATAATGAGAATGCAGTTGTAGGTGAGAGACATGAGCATGCTGGAGTCCTTGCTGTTACACTTGAGGGTGACCACGTCTCTCCTCTCCGGGCTGACTTCCTTTCTCACACCTGGAGCTTCTAGGAACAGCCAGACCACAACAACGACCAGTTGGCAGGAGATCAGAGCACCACAGATGGCAACCTGGGAGGCTGGGCTGATAAATCGGGGCCTCTGGGCGCCATCTTTTACGCCGCTGAAGATCCGAGCAATACGATTGGTCTTGGTCAGGAGGGCCGAGTAGCAGACAGCAAAGGAGGTGCCCAAGCCTAGCCGGCGCAGTGTACAAACGGCCGTGGAAGGTTTGGCGATGTAGATGAAGGTCATGGTGTAACACATCAGCACTCCCAGCAGAAGAATGTATGAGAGCTCACGACCACTGGCCTTCACCACTGGTGTCTCATTGTGTTTGAGGAACAGGCCAACGATGAAGAGCGTGCACATCATCCCAAGACAGGAAATAGTAACAGGTCCGATGGCCCAGGCGTCTTCCCAACGGATGTACTCCTCAGGTAGGTCATAACAACCTGTCAGATTGGCCAGAGGCCACTGCCCAAAGCTGCAGTCAGCACATTTGAACTCATCCTGCAAATACTGGTAGGGCTGGCAAGGGATACAGATCCAGCAGCACACATCTCCTGGCTGCATACTCTTCACCTCATTCTTCCTGCAGGGGTCACTGCACTGTGAGGTTGGCGCCACCTGACCTTCCCAGGGGATCAGGCTAGTGTTCAGGGTCAGACTCTGAGCCCAGTAGCCAACCTTACGGTACACGTAGCGTCCATTCTCTTTGTGGTAATGGAAAATGTTATAACGACCAAGGCTGTCTCCGAAGGAATCGAAACGGACCACATTCTCTGTGTCTGGTGGCCGAAATGGTGCTGGTGGGGAAAAGAAATGAAGAGACAATTTAAAACATGAAAAATATCTGATTTATGGAATCATTCACAGTAGACATTGCACCACAAAGCATATTCTCCCCTCGGACAGTTCATATTAAAGCTTCTCTGTCTTTAATTTACATGAATGAGGTCAAAGGCTGAGTCTGGTAACGGTCAGATTTTTTTCACGTCGGTTTCTGCCAAGCACATTTTTAGATGTCTCACTGCTGAACTCTGAATGCAACTTACATAAAATAATTGTTCATATTGCAGTTTAAGGCTGTAGGCAATAATTACATTCATCAATGAATTTGTTGATAAACTGCAGGTGAATAAAAATCACATCTATCACTTTGGAGAAGCCAAGGCCGTTTGATCCCTGGTAAAAAGCTAATTTGTTACATTACATATATATTTATTAGCTATTAAATCAACTGATCTGTCATGAGCAATGTGTTGCAGCTCTGTGTAGACAAGCAGAAAACATATATTTTCTCTGCATGAGGATTAGGGTTAGGGTTGGGATTATGTGATTTGAATGCAGTGTTCAATCTTACAGGCCCTCTATTCATTCACATTTAAGTCGACATGCATGCAAAATGGATCCTTCATGGATCAGGTGTATAACAAGTTTCATCTTGAGAAGTGATTCATTACAGAGCTGATGCCGCAGCAGTGTAACAACATACAGAATTGCTCTTGCACGCACTTAACATGTTTTTTTACTATGGAACTTAATTGGCCACATTTGTCATGTGTGCAGACTGCTCTTAGGGGGATTAAATAGTCTTATATTGAGATCGGTGTTGTAAAAATGAGGAAAAAACGATTGCGAGAGTGAAGAATGATTTAAGCCAATTTTACTCACCTTCAAACTTGACCTTGAGAATGTAGTCTCTGTAGAACTTTCTGCCATTGCCAGGTTTAAGGGCGTCGCACACCTTGGTGGAATTGGGGCACAAGGCCTGCCTCATGTTATGTAAAGCAGCAGCCATTGCATAAACAGCATTTACGACAAACATGATCTTGGATTCGGGTTGAAACGGAACATCACGTAGCGAGTGCTTCCCACAGCCCAGATCATGGAGGCTGCATTGGAACTGGTTTTCCCAAAACTCTCTGAACCAGGGATTTCTGGTGTTGTTGTACGGGTGCAAGGATGTGAAGTACTCATTAAACTGGGGGATTTGATAGGAAGCCAGTTCAATGGTGAATGCCCCATCGGCAACAGCCTCGCTGCCTCTCACCACGCTCTCCTGCGCTCCCCAGCCGTCACTGGCCACCCAGGTGAAGGTGACGTTCATGCGATTCGCTGCCACCAGAAGCTCACGGGCATCTTCGCTGCGAGTGAACAGGATGACCACCTTGGCATTGGACTTCTGCTGCAGGGAGCGGATTACATTCTCGTAACTCCAGCGGCTCATTGAGCGGCTCACCTTGGCTGAGGTGGCGATGCAGATCTGGCGGGCACGAGCCTCCTGCTGGAAGGCGTCAATGCCCGTCTCACCATAGTCGCCCTCCGAGGCCACTGTCGAGACGTACGTCCAGTTGAAGTAGCGAAGGATTTCAGCCATTGCCTTGGCCTGGTAGAAGTCAGGGGGCACAGTGCGGGCAAAGTAATCGTAGCGGGTCTTGTCACTGAGTTTGGCACTGGTCGAGGCGTAGCTGATCTGAGGAATCTGGAAGAGACGCAGCAAGTTGGCCACCTGGAAATAAGAAAAAGTTGAGTAAATTCATCAGTTCGTGAATATTCAATATGCATTTTGATGAGTCAGGTGAATTAACTTAACACCTACAAGCGGTGGGGATTGTTTTAACTGCAAATGATTAAACAAGTCTAACCACATTCAGTGCCCCATTTCTTGACTGGATCCCCGCTGGGCCTTCCAGCGCCTAATGCTCCGGCTGGTTGAGAGGCGAGATCCTGAATTTAACAGTTGCGTGGGACCACCTGTCGAAGTCATGCTCTCTGATCGCTGAAGGATTGCGGCTGCAGGGAAACGTCATAATAGCTTGAATCTACTGTGAGACAAAACTGCAAACATTTTCAAAATGTTGCTGCTGTGTTTTGTAACTGTGCAGAGGGGTTGAGAGATGGAAAGAGTTACACTGAGTTAGACTGAAGTGGTGTAACTGAAGCAGTAATGGATTTAGCCAAGATTGTGATGCTGCTCAAAGTGTGCAGAGAGACCAGAGACAGCTTGGTAAACCCACAGAAGAGGTTGTGGTTGACTGCCGTCTCTCACACCAGCACACACATGTTAACGCTGAAGTTAGTTTGTGTCCTGTATGCTTGTCTAATTACTACCATCTAAAATTGCACTGTTCTATCTTTATCCTCCGCCTTCTCAAGCCAACTGGTTGAGACAGATGGCTGCCCACCCCAACTCTGGTTCTGCACAAGGTTTCTGTTATTCGGAGTTGTTGGGACTTATTTGTTTTTTCCCACCCCAGCGTCACCAAACACTCACTACACTAGCACTAGCAAAGTAGCCAAGATCTGCGACCGAGTCATTATTCAAACCCAGAAACCTGAGATGAAAATCAAGACTGATAAAACAGGAGAGTGAACATTTCATTTTTCATATCAAAGGTTCTTTTCCCATGAGATTTTCAGGTCAACTGGCAAACGCACACAAGCTAATAATTACATTTCCACATCAGATTGTCTTGCTCCTTAAATGGCCTTGACAGCAGTTTTCAACATGTGGTGAAACAGCTGGCAGGAGAGTGCTCACTCTCTGAGGAAGAGATTTAATGTGACAAATACATTTTGATAAAAAATGTCATCTCTATTAGTGCGCACCTTAGTTACAAGTTGTTATTTTGAAAAGAGGGTTGGCTCAAAAGGAAGGTTGACTGTGTGCAGATGAATGATACCACACTGGGCAGCTCTTTGCTTTACAAATGCATCTGTACAAGAAAAATCTACAGGCCATGCATATATAAAGTAGAATCCTTAGCACACATGGGAACTGGTCTTTCGGTACATCATGTAGATAATTTAAAGCTTGTTCTATTTCCTAGAGGATGATCTGCTAGATAAATGCTGACTTAACATCGAGGGGCTTTAAATAAGTTAGTAACAAAGCTTGAATTGCTGTGATAGACAAACAATATATGTTGACATTATGGCTTTCTTTATGTTTTAACACAAAAGCAGTCGGAAAGGCTGAGAGGGCTCCTGTAGGGAAGATATCAGAAGGTCCTGGTGGGATTGAATCCAGGCCAGAAAAGACTGCATGAGATAATTAGTATCAGGTCTTAAACCAACTGCTTCACACTTTCTAGACAAAGCAGGCAGAACAGCACAGAACACACAACCTAAGTGTGGTTATGTGAACAGATCGCCAGATGTGTTGGAACGGAAATCAAATAAGTAGTATTCAGAAGAGCTATAGCATCTAGGGCAAAATGGGGGAGCAGTGGTTCGTACTGTTGACTCGCAGCAGGAAGTCCAAAAACATGCCTGGTTTCCTGGAAACTGTAAATTGCCCATAGGTGTGAATGACCATCATCCCTGTCCCCAAGAAGGCCAAGGTCTCCACCCTTAACGACTAGAGACCCGTCGCTCTGACCTCTGGTCATGAAGGTCCTGGCCCACCTGAAGCTCCTTACAGATCCTGTGCGGGATCGGCTGCAGTTTGTGTAGATGTGTTTAATAGATCTACGGAGGACGCCGTCAACATGACTCTCCACTACGTCCCCCTGCCCTCCCTCAAGTCCCTGCAAGCTTCCAGGGCACTGAGGAGAGCAAGAAAGATCATGGCTGACCCCTCCCACTCTGGCTACGGCCTCCACACCCTGCTCCCCTCTGGGAGAAGGATACGGCTGCTGAAGGCTGTGAAACCCTGCCATAGACTTAGGGCTCTATTTAGACAAACAGGCCAACACGACACACACCGCCGAACGCAGAACGCACGGGGCGCTCCCGTCTACTGCTCATATTTCGACCAACTCGGATCAGCTGGCGCAACGTCCACAGGGGTTGGATTTAGCCTCTGAATTAGTCAGAGGTGTGTGATGGGTGTGATATGGGTGTAACATGCAGTAAACCAATCCGATTGTCAGCTCCCATCCCCGTCTCAGCGGACCACTAGTTAGACAAGATGGAGGAGGATCTACCAAGAAACAGAACCGTGTGGTTCACCCCCGAGGAGACAGATCTGCTGGTGTGCGAAGAGAAAGCGTGCGGTATTAGGGATCAGCTTTCCCTACTTTAAATTAGTGCTGTCAGTCGAATAATTACAGGAATTTGTAATTAATTAATCGAATTAATCACATTTTAATGTCATATCTGCTAAAGGTCTCCTGATAAAGAATTTGAATTCTAGGATATTAAAAAATTGTAGTGCATGACTAATCAGTTGAATACAGTAAGAAGAGAAGGTTTGAAATCCAATTTTTTATTGGTGAGCTGTGCTTCATAAATGAAATCCAAAAGTAAAGGTCAAGCACATCCACGAAATTCAGCTAGCGTGGGGTGCCTGAACACGTTTCGCATTTAAATGGTACGTCAGGCTGGAGTTGCTCCGGTGGTAAGAGAACTCCTTTTTGCAAAAACTACAAATCACAGCGTTTTTATTTATCCTCCCGTCTCTGCTCTTATGGTAAATAAACTTGCCGTTCAGTGGCCCGACTGAAGACGCACTTGCCTCATCCTCCTGAACTTCAACACGGTCTCCTTCCTCGTCTTCCCCCTCTGGTGCAGCAGGTTCATCTGGACGGTGTGAGGGACGCAGGCAGCGACCGGTGGTATCGGTACCAAATGTTGCTCGGCTCAGAGTAAATTTACACACACAGCATAGAAAAGTTTTATTTCCGCCTTAGAACACACTTTAAATGAATATCTCTATGCAGTTGCAGCTCTAAATCTACAACAAAGGTTCCCCAACCCTTCCACACCAAGTCAGATTCTATGACCTTTGGCCCCAAGATGCACTCCAGTAAAACAACAAGACCCACTACAACCTAATTTACAATCATAAAGAAGAGTTTAACACACATAAATGAAGCAGGATTCTTGTACTGTGTTCTTGTGCTGTAGATAGAAGCTGATGTGGGTTCCAGGACCAATAAAGCCCCGGAGATAGAACACTGAGGCTCAGACCAGATGCGATTATGTGATGATGTGACTAACCTGAAAATATGAAACAAAAAGAACATTCAAAATGGAAAGGATTAGTATCCTCCAGTAAATGATTTCACATCAACAAAGCAGGTGTGAACGCAATTAATGAGACGATGGATACGTTCTTAAGAAAATAAAACTGTAATCCTGCGTGGCTTTGTGTTGCAGGGACAGATAGTCAGTAGCTTACTGCGAGGGTGATTTCCTCACAACAGTGTATGCGCAAGTGGAGCTGGTAGCTACATCTAACACAGAGACACTGACGAACACGGAGAACAACCTTCTTTTCAGCTGTCGTAAAGTGTTTCCATGCAACTATCCCGAGGCACTGGTGAACACCTGATATAATTCAGACTGCCTGGGTGAGATGTGAAAACACAGGCTGTGACACAGCAGGCACAAGTTTATTCATAATGTAAAAAGTATACGTATAACATTCAGTGTACTGATAGTGTTCTTTATATTGTTTTTATAGAATTAGACATCCTGCAGAAGGCTTGAATTTGAATGTGCTGATCATAAAAAATAATATCTGTAAATTATAACAACTTTGAAAATGTAAAATGCATAATCTGTGCTCATAACCAAACTGCATTGTGCCTTATTTTATATATCATTTTCAACTAACTGTGTCTGTCCAGGGACAGAAAATAAACAAGTGAGAGGAAGAAGAGGAGAATAATATGAGACGTGACACACTTGTCAAATAACAAAGGTGGTGACACAGATGAAAACAGAAATAAGAGACTGTTCTAGTCCAGGAAATATCAGGTTTACTTTGTGGCAATGTCATGATTTATTCTACATGAAAAGCCCATCTGCTCCTCCCCGAAGACTCCCTCCATGAGCTTGTCCAGCAAGAACACTGTGCTCGCAGAGCAGCAGTCCTTTCCTCCAACTAGTAATACACGCACTGGCCTTCTGCAGTGAAACGCCACAAACACACACACACACACACAATACACGTGTGGACATCAGTCATCGTGTTTTTATTTCATAAGTGGTTGCCTGGCAACAGCCTGAAATGTTGAAAATATGAACTGATACTCAGAGCAAGGATGTTTTTTGATGAGGTCCTGAGCCCTCATCTCGCTGGATGATTCATATTTATGCTGCGGAAATCTTTCAAAGACCCTTGCAGCCAGAAAAAAATGTGCATTTCCATTCAGTTACAAGGTCAGTCGCTCAGCTTTGACACACACTTGCTTCCATTCATCTCATCTCTTTCTCTGTCAGTGCCTTAACATATATGAACAGGTACTTGTTACACCAATAGTTCAGATCTATTCTGACATGACGGCCCAAATTGGGGTTCCTGTTGTATATTATTGGCATGAGTTTGTGTGAACATGTTGCAAATGTGCAAATAGTGTGTTCTGTCAAGCCACTGAATAATCCAATCACATGTGAATAATTTACAATTTCAGTAGCATGTTCTTTACTTTTACCCATGAATAATAAATTTTCACTGCGTGGCTTTACTGATCCGTTTCATCACTATTGTTCTCTCTGGCGTGACTTCTGTCATGTGGATCCACATTCAGATCCTTTGTGCAACTCGTGTGTGCTCCAGAGACTGGTTCTGTGCACCTGCATGACTATTCTAGAAATAGGTTTGTTTGTGGATGATAGAAATGAGTCTTGAGCTAAATCAGTTATTCTGCTCACACGGTTTTGTCTGCAAACAGAATCATCTGATGTTTATCTTAAAACACCAGCATGTCTCCTTGTGTGTCTCATTAGAAGCATCACAGAAAACGCAGGTATCACTATCGTTACAAAAGAAAAAGAACTTCTGCCGTTTACATGCAGAAAGATCTTTTTGCTATTGTTAGGAGGTTGTTTTCTGTTTTTTGGCTGATGTTAGAAAGTTCCTCTGTCTGTGGCAGATGATATTCTATGGAAAGTATTTGACATTCCAGAGGTGTTGTTTTTCTAATGTGATGGTGTGGTGATGATGTTTAGCCTGGGGGAGGTTCTCCTCCAAGAGAATCATATTTAGCAAGAGACTTCTGGCGATAACAAAAGTGGCGTGAATCCAGCCCTGAGGCCAGATGTTCTGGGGCTGTAATTGTAGAATTCATAATACGTCTCTGATCAGCGCTCATCTTCTGGACGGTGATTAGTAAGAAGCCTAATATTCTTTGTAAAGCAACAACACCCTAAAATGCACAAACCAAATGCAAACCAAAAGTCTTTCAGGCATCTTGTGTGATTAAAGTAAGGTTTGTATTTGCATGCAACAACAATCCTGCAGGATATTTTGTGCTCCAGCTCTCACTGTCACTCGGCACCTGCTGTTTAGACTTAAATCACAAAAAGAGGTTTAAATGAAATGATTCACGTCACCTCATAGACCTATTTGTGACACAAGGCTTTGATTCCTGATTGGCTTGCTGCCATCTGACACCATGTGACTCATTTCATTTTCATATCTCTTGTTGCTTTCGCTGGTATCGCTGCACACCTCTGCCAAACCACCAGACAGCTCGGCTGCAACCACAGATGGGGAAGATGGGATCTAGCCGGCAAGAGTGTCATAGAACTTCGCCTCCACACTTTACTCAGCCTGTGCCCATGTAACGCCTGCATGACTAGGCCTGCAGCCAGATCCACCCACATATCTGTGATTGTCACAGCAAAACACCAGCAGCACAGCAACACGCTCATTCAGAGCGACAGATTTAGACAACACTTGGCGTTGTCACCACCTGTCTGCTCACCATTTTACAGCATGTCATGAAAAAATTTAAAAACAATACTTTGCTTATAATTTAGTAGTATTATACAACGCTGTAACTTCCTTGCCTTGGGGGTAAATTAGACACGTGCGACTTAAATCCCTGCTGCTCACACAGAGGGGCAGCCTGCGTAGCCTTTCACACAGCCAAATGTATTCACTTACAGGACAGACTGGCTGTTGATTATGCACAAGCCATGCATGTAAAAAGAACGGTAACATTATGAGGAGATGCTATCTGCAAACAACAGCCTGCAGCAGTAGAAAAATGCCACATATTCACATGCACCGAATGCAGATCTTTGTATTATAATACCAAAAATGTGAAAAAAATAAATGAAATTCTTCACCTAGTTTAAAAACCAAATAAAACATGGTAATTAAAGGACATGTCTATTTCCAGATTTTTGCCCCCGCTAACCAGCCGTGAGAGAGCGTAACAACCTCATGACTGAGTTCATTACAATCTAGAAGGTTATTCATGGTGAGAATGGGAGCTGTATCCCATGGTGCACACCGACGGAGGAGGAGGGTTCACGGAGAAGCTAGGGCAGACCTCAGGCTTGTAATAGTACAGCCATAAATTACCACAAGACAAGGGCATTCTCTCAGGAGCCCCACATACCAGGTTTCACTAAAATTGCATGTCATTTATCAAATCCTTTGTTTCGGAACTGTTCTGCTCACCAGGATTCCAACTGTAGGTGTTCTGCATCTTCCACTTACATCATTTCGCAGGAGCAGTCAACATGTCCTATCTTTTACTTGGGTCCACTGGCCTAGTGGCGTGTTTGACCAAAAAAAAAAAAAACCACTATATTTATACTATTTAGACTATATTTTCAAGAGCAGTATTTAGTGATGATAAATTATATTAAAATGTATAATTATAAAGTATTATAAAGTATGCTTCAGTCAATAATGGGCTTATTTCAGAATATTATGATGCAACTCCGTAGTTGACCTTTTGGGTATAAAATGCAATTCTTCAGTTATGGCCAAAATCTACTTTGTGAGGTCACAGCACACTCAAGTTAATTCACCCTTGAGTCCAAGTGCATGTTTGTGCCAGAGTCATGATATTTCCTCCAGGAGTTCCTGAAATGTTGCAGACATTGGAAGTGGATGGAAGTAAGATCACAATGACCTTGACTTTCGATCAGCACAGTTCATCTACGAGATAAAGTAACATCTGTGTTGAAGGTGATTCTCAAACATCACACTCACAAGAACCAGACATACCACTGCATAAATGGAGGGGGAGGCAGGTGGAAAATTCAACAACATCATGCTCCCAGACATCTGTCACCCGCAAGCTCTTAAAGGTTGATACTTATTGACCAAAGAAAGCAGCAAACAGCAAAGTTCTGTTTTTCATTAGGTATCATCACTGAATGTGTTCAATGTTTTGATCTAACTAAAACAAGTTTGCAGGCTACGTATCTCAAGTGAGGTGAACCACAGTTATGTCCTCTTTCTGGCTGGAAGATGATGAGTGGAAGTTAATGCTCTAAGGCTCTGTTGTGTGTGAATATTTACAAATTTCATGTGAATCTCATGTGACATACTATCCCTTGTCGCAGAGAGAAATTACAGCAATGTGGCAGCCATGCTACACGCGAATATTTGGAGACCCAATTAGTGGAGCTTTCATCACATCAGCTCGAGTGAGGCAACAGGAGCACTGCTGCTGGGAGTATCTCCCTGACAGTCCATCCTCAGCACAACATCTGCAGTATGTTTACCTCTGACAGGGCGGCTGCTGAAGTGTGAATTAGTGTGAAAGAGAAAGCGATTGCTTAAATTAGATCACAGAGCAAATGGACGTACAGGTAAACAGATCCTGCTTGTGTAAGTGATACTCATTAAGACCCTGTGTTAACATCTCACAAGGGGTAATTGTACATGGTACTTAAGTCTAAATGGACAGTTGTTTGATCATCCATCACGATCTCTGTGCTCCGTCTTCGCTCCATCTTTCTGGCAGGTCAGCCGTAACTGAGACTCAAAGACCTTTTAGAGTTACTCTCTGTCGGATGTAATGAGCCTTTTGATCAATTATTGCAACAGTTCAAACAAGAAACAAACCTTCGCCAAAAGGCATTTTTGTGGCGTTGAATGTAGGGGTGCAACGACCTGTCGACAAATAGTTGTCAACAGGTCATTAGAAGAGCATGCAGTGCAAACAATCATCTCACCTGCTTCATCCCACTAATGCAAAGAGTAATCGATGACTAGATAGAAATAGTCACAGCCCTAGTTGAAGGCCCAATAACTAGCGCTACTCTCCTTGAAGAAACAAACTGAAGTGAAAACCAGTTTGTTTCTCAAAAGAACCTACCTGAATGGAGACATCACTGTAGGAGCCTCCTATGACGCCAGAGATGGCCAGAGGGACGTCATCATGGATGGCGTAGGAGCCATCGGGGCATGTGTACTCGCTGTCGTCCACTTTGGTCAGGGAGGCCCTGACAAACTCCAGAGACTGCTCCAGCGCGTAGGTGTCCTTTGAGCATGTGTCCAGTATATGAGCTCCCAAACTGATCCCGGGCAGGATGCGCTCATCCTTGTTGATTTCATCTAGAGCCAACAGCATGGCCTCCAGTCTCTGGATCCCTCTCTGAGCATTGATCTTCCCACAGTCCTCCGCCCCCTCACCTTTCTGGTGGACAGGGAACAGGCCGCCAATCATCAAATCGCCGTCCAATGTGATCTCCTTCTTGGTGTCAGTGTTATAACCTACCACAGGCAAACCCTGGGGAGCCTGGGCAAACAGAGACACGCATATTAGCAGCAGGCTGAGGTGGGAGAGCCAGAGGGGTCGGGGCACAGCATGCACCCCCAGCACAGGGGATTTCCCCGGTGACATGTCCCTTGGCTAAAACAAGGTGACCGTCCTGCTTGTGGCGTCTGCTCAGGTTTTGACAATGGCAGCGGTGATGCGAAGAACAGTAAGGTGCAGCAGGTCTCAAAGCGCCGGTGTTTTTATTCTGACAGAGGCCATTCAAAGCATCAGTGCCATCCTCTTCATCGGCCTCCTCTTCGGAGCTCACGTTGATTACAGCCTGCAGATCAAAAAGAGAAGTCCGTCACAGCCTTCTGAGAGGCAGAACAAGGATTCCTTGTGTCAGACACACTGAGTCAATATGTGTGTCCTTTAACGCTTTGTAATGATGGTTGTGAGTGTACCACTGAGTGATTTCTAACGGTCTGCAGTACCTTGACATGACTCAGGTCAAACCCTTCAAGCTCACATCCAGCTTGTAATTCTGTCCCTGCTCTATTCTTGTCTAATTGTCGTTGTGACCTGAAGTTGTTGCCCTTCAAGGGCACATGGATGTACATTTCTTTTGTACTCACAGGCACAGCTGCTCCTGCTCGAGTCTTGTCTCCAAGGATCTTTTTGTCAAATTACATTAACTTGTCTGACTCTTGCACAATATATTTTGTGCACAATAGAAAAAAAGAAAGAGACGGAAAAAAAGATGATGTTGAGAAGTGTGATCTATTTTGTGATGTAAACTGTATAAATGTATTCATTCATTGCTCAATCTGTGATGTACTTATGGTTAATACAGTGAGTATTTCAGGTATTTCATTATCCACAGCTAAAACTACAAGTAAGGCTGAGCACAGTACAATCTGGTGAAACGTGTGATGTTAACACCATTCCAGATGTGAGAGGCATCATATTGAATGTGTTCATAAACCAATAATGCTGTAATATTGATCTGAGGTTACAGGAAGGGTCAGCTTCCAAATGGATTCCAGAGCAGTAGAACAAAGAGGGAATGAATAACTGAGGTCAAGTTTCAAAATACATTTTAGGGATTTTTCAAAACGTAGTAATAGAGTATAACAACAGAGTAATCTAATCAGGAAAATAACAATGTGCATAGAAAGGTGACAAATCGAAATCTGTGTACAGAGACACAGATTTGGTGTGACACCTCCATGTATGGAGCTCGTCCACGAAAACAGCAGAGATGCAGCGTTATTGTTCCTTCTCGGTGTCAGTCGCCTCAGTTCCCGGAGGCTTAATTAAACCGCAGGTTCAGTGCAGGTGAAGTTTATTGGAGTAAATTATTGAACAAATCAAATAGACTGACACGCTGCAATTAACTTAACTATTGGAGTTAGACACACAAACTGAAAAATATGAATGTTTCTGTGTTTGCGTCAGTGATATCAATATTTCAAAATACTGACTGAACAATTAAAGCTACATTGAGCTCTCAGACTGCAGATAACATTCTTTTGGGGTTTCCTCTGTCTCTGTCTCTCTCTCTCTCTCGCTCTCCATGTTGTTTCCATGGAAACTTGCTAGTAGCTGGAGAAGGTGAAGAGGAATACAGACCAGGAGAAGTGGGCCTGTCTGGCATAGTGCTCGGTCCTTTGGGAGAAGAGGGAAGCATGCACTGTGAACGGACAAGAGTCCAGTCAGAGGTTGTCATGTTGTGCCTCTTAAAGACCTCTTCCAATTATTGAATTGACCACTAAAACTCAGCCCGGCTGGTCTCAGTGACAGATTTAGACTTTTTACCAGAACAAAAATACATATTAATTGTTTAAAATGGTGCCGAGGAGATGAACAGCTTTACCTTCGGTATGTGCTGATGATCCATTAATATTAGAGCTGTATCCCTGCCCAGACTCAACCCGCCCCTCCACTGCTCACCTGCAGCTCCATGATGACCCCTCACTCTCCACTCATTAAACACAGTAACCTCTGCTAGGTTTCAGATGTGCTGGTGCCCGCACGCTGCACTGGTAACATCAGAATAATTCAACTGTACAAATACAATGGCATAATGAATTTTCTGCTTGATTATCAGCTGATCATGGTTTGCTCATGGCAAAAAAAAAAAAAAAAAAACTACGAATGCTACGAACGCCATAAATGAAATAGCAAAGCAGTACGTAGTTCCTCTGTTTATATCTGTTACAAGATGCTGGAGCGATGAAATGGGGCGTGTAGAGTCCGCAGTATCGTTGTTAAACAGTATTCTTAGTTGTTCAGCAGTGAGAGGAGGTGTCGCCTTGGAGACACCTCCGGAGCAAACACTGGTCTTTTAATAAGAAATAAGATGTGACATGTTGCATTGCTTTTGATGAGCCACAAGTGAAACAAAACGAGCGTGTAAATGTCAGACTTTCTATTTCCCCCCCTCGGCAGCTTGTCAACAAGTGAAAGTCCATTTCAACTGCCTGCGCAAACGGGCCAAGTCACGACTTCCTTTGAATACAAAACCAACCACAGACAAAACCGCAGCACTGTAACGAGTTGGTCCTTGCCCCATAATTCCTAAATGCTCAAATGAAACAACCAGTTGAAGTTGTTGGCCGCCTAAATGTGTTTATTTTGAAGAGATTTCTGCAGTAGAACATGTCACCAACAACACTGGTAAAGCACCTAAGCACACAGGCTCAAGAGATGCTGGTGACAAAAGGATTTCTGGCTGTCACACTGCCAGTCTCCTCCTCCTCCTCCTCCTCCTCCTCCTCTCCCACCGGAGTCCTCACCAGTGGACTCGTCTTGTCACATCACTCCAGTATCCATCCTATTATGAGGTCTGTATTTTGTGTGTCAACCTGAAATCACAGGTAAAAGAAATGTAACGCTATTTAAATTCAAAACTCTTTGAACTTACCAAAGAATCAATGCGTATACGGACATGGTCGTGACACTCACGCCATGGATGTACATAATGTACATAAAGCCTGGATGCTGCATTATGTAAGCTGATTCTCACTCTGGCATAGAGTGTCAACACTACACTTTTTGATATTTCATTGTGAGCGATGCACCTTTGGTGCATGTTTACTCAGATACATTTTTAATTTAATATTACCTTTTATTCAAACCCCCATTGACTGGGATGTTATTACATTCTACATCAATTATGAGGATGTAATTCATTTCTGCACATTTCATTTAAAAGTAATTTATACCAAACGTGACACTAACAGTGACTGCATATGGATGAAAAACTGAACACGTTTTATGTCCAGTATCACCAGACACTTATTTTTGATGCAGCATTGAACACCAAACGCAGCTACTCAGGTTTCTGCCGCTCAGCGTGCATCACCGCAGTGACCTCTGCTGACCCTGAAATCCATTACCTAAACTGATTTTTGACATGTGGCATAACCTTGACAACTACAATTAGTTTGATCATTATTTTTTATTACTTTTAGCTCATAAATTCTACATGTTATTCATTAATGTGTTTACTTTCTTTGACACTGTGTGTACATGCATGAGAAATGCTAGGAGTATTATGTACACTTCAATGTCCCAACAAGGATTCTCCCCGCACTTCTCATTTTCCCTCCCTCCGCTGATGCAGCCATTTCCTTCTTCACCAGATGGCCCCTTTAAAATTCAGATGCGTGACGACTGCCAGCCTCTTACAAACTTCAAAACAGACTGTGAAGGAATGAGAGGAGTGGATGTCTGCTTGAAAATCACATTCAGAAATAAATACAGACAAATGTAATGGGGATGGCACTGTAGTGAGGTGAAAGGGGCGGGGCGGGAAAAGATGCTATCTGGCGTGATAGCTCATCTGCCCCTGGAGTGGGGAGCAAGATTAATTTGGTGATAATACCCCCGGTGATAGCGTGTGTCGAGGAGCACAGGTCTCTGAGCCTGGAGGGGCTGGATCCAGTGGAATGACTCGTAGGCCCTCGAAGAGGAAGCAGATGTAATGGGAGTCAGGCATCCTTAATATCACATTTCCAGCTGACACAGAGGATGGTCCTGTGAGGGGGATGACTAGGGCTGATCTGCTAATGGAAAAAATTAGCATCTGGAAAGATCACATGCAGAGACACCCACACACATACTGCATCGAGGTAAAATCCTGCACTTACGGTACGAGGGATCTGTGTGTGTGTGTGTGTGTGTGTGTGTGTGTGTGTCTGTAGTCACCAAAACATATCCAGTGCTTTCCACAACCTAAAACAGACAAGTGTCACCTCCACCGGGTGACATACTCCTTCATTACCATGACGAGTACTGTAGTTTACATTCTGCCGCCAGGAACCCTCACTACTACATCACACACACACACACACACACACACACTGCTAATTATTCATTCCATCCACAGCAAATATGGCTTCTCACAGCAGTCAGATGCTATAGGTGATCCTTTGATTTCATTGTACGCCTGTTTAACTTTTAAAGACAGATGGCTGCTCATCTGCAGAATGCAGGGATAGAAGATAAGATGTCTGCAGACAATCTCACCAGGATTATTTTGAGATTCACTCAGAGGCAAATGAATTCGAAGCCAGTTCGCTTAATCTTCCAAGGAACAGACGGTCGTCTACACAATTATCAATTCAGGAGAAGTGATATCTGCAGAGGTGAATGACAGACTGTCACTCTGAAGGCACCATTTCATTTAGA
Organism: Aeoliscus strigatus; assembly: GCA_901007665.1. Taxonomy (NCBI): domain Eukaryota; kingdom Metazoa; phylum Chordata; class Actinopteri; order Syngnathiformes; family Centriscidae; genus Aeoliscus; species Aeoliscus strigatus. The sequence goes on along the minus strand of CAAKHB010007484.1, from coordinate 76,433 downwards.
GGATGTAAGTTCTCATTGAGCTGAGATGGTTAATAAATGGAAAACAAATCTCTATACTTGCTTGCTGATGGGGTGATCTGCCTCGTTCTAAGCCTGTCCTATCTTTCAACTGTGCTGCACCTCCCCCTCATCCATCTCATCTCTCGTTCTACCTGAAACGAGGGAATCCCTTGCAAGTGCTCGCCAGTCCTTCCGCCTCCCAGGAGCCCCATTCTGCCTCCCTCATCAAACATTCATCCTCTCTCTTTGTCTCTCTGAGATCATTACTGTGAGACCTACAATTGGTCTGAACTCAGTGATGGATGTATTTGTTTCAGACAGCTGTGCGAGGTTTTTATTGTACTTTGCATTATTTATCATCACTACACTGTTGAAAATAATGGTTTGAAGTGTGAGTGTGTGTATGTGTGTGTGTGTGTGTGTGTGTGTGTGTGTGTGTGTGTGTGTGTGTGTGTGTGTGTGTGTGTGTGTGTGTGTGTGTGTGTGTGTGTGTGTGTGTGTGTGTGTGTGTGTGTGTGTGTGTGTGTGTGTGAACGCCACTCCGTGA
>CAAKHB010007484.1:62162-75814 GCA_901007665.1 Aeoliscus strigatus | reverse complement strand
GCATAAAGCATGTTCATTATTATTCAGTGTAAAATGAGGAAATACACGGTTAACTTGCTCATGAGGAACCAACCCAAGTCCTGACATGTTCAGCACCACAGTTACAATGAACACTTTCTCGAGCTATCTCGTTGACATGAGCTGCAGACGTTCACCGTTACTCACCGCTTCAATAAGTGTGGGTCATTCAGTCAGCGCCGTATTTAATTGCAATCTGAGAGTCATGTGTCCATCAATAATTAATGGTAGGCGTCACAATGCTTAAATCTTTCTACTGGAGTAGAAATCAAGCCAAGATACAGCCTCTTTCCTCATTTTAATGAGTCAGTTCATTGTGGTTGTGGTGATGATCAGTGACTGGGACACCGACTCTTCACACTCACTGAACGTGGGATGAAATCCAGTGATGCCAGCTGAGCAATGAACACAAAACACATGCACTGAAAACAGGACTGAGACTTTGACGTAGATTAGAATTTTGAAGGTATTATCTTGCAGAATACAAATATTCTGTAATTTATATTACAATAGTAATACTGTCATCAGTGATTGACCTCAGCTGAAGTGCAGGTCAGGTCAGGCATTACAAGTGTGTGACCCTGAAACCACTGTGCTATTTGATGGGCTCAAAGTAATACGTCACACAGGATTTGCATCGCTGAGAGCTGAGAACTGATCCAACCTGGTTGAATCATCAGAGGTATAAAGGCAACAGGGCACATGTCTCGAAACATAAAGCTCCAGGGATCCAAGATTCACAGACATGTGCTCCATTAGATATTAGATGCTGAAAAGTCCACTGTTTTTCAAAAATGTTTGTATGCAAGTTGCAGGCAGTATGTGCTTAAATAGGTATTGAAAGAAAGTTGCTGTCTTCAGGATGTGTCTGTGTTCGATAAAGATCAGAGGCTCAGCCCAGTAACAAGTTCATCGATGTGTTCCTACTCACAGATAGGACTCCTTTGGATTTTTAGATTTATATTATATACACAGAGTATTACATATACACACATATATATATATTTAAGAACTATATACTGTATATATGCAAATATGAGCAACTTGTGTTTCTCCAGGGATTTGTTTGTTTTTTTTTTTGCTTTTGTTTTTTTCATTTTCGTCAGTGTGTTGCTGACATTTCATTGACGGACAATTGGCAGTTATTTTCATTTATGCAGAAACATTTTGAATCATTCCTTAACAATACGTTTATAAATTCAATGATATATATTTATTTTTTATTTTGGTTCAATATTTCATTGATCATTAATCCTGTCTGAAGTAACAGGTGTGGACAATCTCACCACCTCCTGCTACTTTTTGGCTCAGACGAAGTCCGTTTTCTTCTTGGTGCTCATGAATTATTTACAGTGATCAACACTGCTGAGCTCTTTCTACATTTTCCTGAATGGAAGAAATTAATAGACATGTTATGATACCAGTCTACTTCTCATATAAATGTTTGATAAACTGATTCCTCTGCTTTTATCTGAGGAACATGCAGCACTGAGTCTTCTGGGACTGAAGGAAGCATCTGACTTTATCCATCCAACTACTCGCACCCAGTAGAATTAGCTTGTCTTCATGTGTTTGAAATGGGTTTTAAATCTGTCCATATATTTATTCAGTATGACAGTAAATATGTTGTCGAACTGAAGAGGAAACAGACCATTAGGGCATGTAGAGATGCTTTTTCGGGGCAACGAGACCTGTTTCATGGGCAGCAGCAGTCGTCTCAGTCTGTTGGGCTTTTAAAAATCTGTCACCTTCGCAAGTGTCTTCACACTTTCTGACCAGACGTGACTGTGAAGGCACCTGGAGCTTGATGGAAAGATGCGCCGAAAGTCGCGTGAAATGAGGCGGAACAAAATGGGCCATCGCATGGTAAATGTTTGATAAGTGATAACAGCCCTGTAATTTAGCCATCCGGGTGTGCACCGGCCAGAATGTTGGATATATTCACCAAAGCACCGATGAACTTTTACTGTCCCTGCGCACACGATCACTAAAATGCTCTTTCACATATTCAGCGCATTAAAAAACTAAAACATCCTCCTACCTGTGCGGGGGTTCCTCAGTTTACAGCGCTGCTGAGTGACGGGTGGGCTGAATTCATCCACAACATTTCCTACGCTCCACTGAGACTTTTTACGCCCGGAGAGCCCGGCTGAGGGTCACCGGGCAGACGGACGCACCGAGCGGTTCGAGCCGCCTGTGGCTGCTCGACGAGCCTGGAACCAGGAGCCTGGATCCTGGAACTGTCCCTGGTGCTGAACCGACACACAGCGAGACGTGGAATCCTGGAGGATGTGATTCTACTGCTGAAAAGTCTCCTCGGATGAGATGAACGCAGCTGACGCCCACTCCGCTGATCAGAGCGCCACGACCGTCAGGCGGAAAAGAGAAACAAACATGAAGACAAAAGTGAGTCTGCGCCAAAGTTTAAATGCGACCTGTTACTCGGGGTTCACGCGACGCAAAAACCTGTTCGGAAACCACGAGCAGACAGATGTTTGCAGCTGCAGAGGAGCGCAGCCGGAGCTCTCTGCGCGTTTGGACTCTTGAACCGTAAACAAAGGCGCAGCTAGAAGAAGAGGAGTCCTGGAGATGTCTGCCTCATCTCCACCAATGAACGGATCGGCACTGTGCGTGTGCGTGCGTGCGTGCGTGCGTGTGTGTGTGTGTGTGTGGTCACACTGATATTCTTCCTTTCGCCTGCTTTGTCCTGATTTTAAAGCTGAACAGAAAACCTGAGATGATGTGTGACCCCCCCGCCCCCCTCCCGTAGGGACGTGTATCAACATGATGATTCTTTGGAGGGGGGGGGGTCTACATTTTTCTTTGCGCCACAAACACGTTGTGACACGGCGCCGCAGAGTGTGACTTCGGCCCCACATGGCACTGACGCGCAGGGAAGATGCGCTCTGGAGGATGGGTGTCTTCTCTCGCAGTGGTCGGCATCCAAATTTACACGTCCATACGTCTCTCCTTCTTTGTCCACGAGCGATGTAATGAGATTAATATTTAACATCCCGGGGTGGCAATAAGCTCCCTGCCCGCAAAGCTGCATGGCACCGCAACGGGTCTCACAATTAATCAAATCAGTTGTTGACCCAGTGTGTCACCGCTGCCTCTTCCACTGCTTCTCACTTCGGCTTTTGGAGCAACGCTGGGTGCCAGAGATTTAAACCGCAAGTGCAGCAGACGTGTAGTGAGGACATCTGTCCCTGCTCAGGTCACATCTCCGTAGTCTGATCAGAAAAGTTTTTTTTTCCTTCAAGAAAACTACATCTTACTCCATTTGAATGTCGAATTCCATTTTGGTTTTACAATGATCTGTACTCGTACTGTTGGATTTAGATATGTCACTTCAGTCATTAGCACCAATGTTTGTTGACGGAACCTTCCAGTAACTCCTAGAATTATTGAAGCCATTACATTATCATTTCATTGAGTGTTTACATGTTGTGGCTTTGCAGGTTTTATTCATGGCAACAGAAAAACATACTGAGTATATTATATTAATGTACTGTCATACAATAATAGCAGCATTTTTTTAAATGCAAATGGAATTGGAATGAATTTACAGATAAATGACAAATTTTGACAAATTGGAATTTGCTCCTCAGAAGATTTTGTCTTAATCCAGCATTTAGTTCCCTGTTTTCAAACAAAGTTCATACATTGGAAGCTGTTTGCTTCTAGAATGTCATTTCATAAGTTAACAGGCGAGTCTCATCAGTGCTGTCTGAGCAATTTGTACCATGCACTGGCACCCTCACTGTCATCTCAGCCCTCGATAAGGAACACATCAAAATAATAGGGTGACAATTGTCCTGGGAGTCAAGCAGCAATGACGGCGCTTTGTGCGATAAAACCGAGAATAATAACTGATTTAACGCCGTTCAGTGCGCCGAATGCATAACTGACTTCTGTCCAACGAACGGTTCATTTAAAAAATGTGTTTATTAGAGAGCAACAAACATGGATATGTGCTGTACATGAATCCCAACGTCAACTCAGTTTCAAGCTATGAACCACTCGTCTGTGGAGGTGAGTGACCTTCGACGGCTACATGAGAAACAATAGAACAACATGTTAAAAGACAGATTCTCTGTACACTACTCAGGGGAAGTTAACATCTTTGAATTACACCCTGGCAACAAGGTTTCAGAATCGACTTTTCACAGTTGGATAGATTTGCTCCACATTGGTAAAATGAAATGTTTGCTCACTCAAAATTCTTACCACATTACCTCATTTACACCCAATTTTCACTGGACAACAAACTCTTGAAAGGCACACGACACACACAGACAGTGGAATACAATATCACGTGTGATTCGTGGGCCACAAGGATCCGGGTCAACTGCCGTCCGTGTTTGATACGATCTAAAACAGAAGTGTATCTTCTAATCCAAACAGAAATGATGGTGGTCACAGTTTAAAATTAAATTTTGAATAAAACAGATCTCCACTGCCAAGTCCCGCACGCCGTGTGCACAGAAAAATCGGTTTCTGTGAAGACTTTGGTCGCTCTGCTCAGTAGGATCATTGTTGGAATGATAGTACAGTTTAACAGGCTTCAATAAAAGAATACGAAGGTGAAGGAATATGGCATATTAGTCATGGCAAACAGCTTTAGACCCTCCGACAAGAAAACATGACAGATAACCAGCTACAGCCACAACTGGGAAACCCTCTAGCATGCCAGAGTAACGCGACGACATCCCTTATCTCCTCAGTGTGGTTACTCCTCTCCATCCCCCAAGGGCTCCATCTTCTCAGCTGACAGTTCAACAGCTTCTCTTTCTCCATCTTCACCCTCAGGGACTTCGTCCACTTCCCCATCTTCCTTCTCCCCCCTCTCGCCTCCCCTCTCCTGCTCCTCCTGATCCATGTCAAGCTCTTCAAAGGACGAGCCGCTGCCTACAGACTCGTTCGAACCTCTGTCACTATGGTCCCTGTGCTTTAGTTCCTCGCTGGCGTCCATGACGTCCCTCAAAGGCAGGGAAGAGGCCAGGGAGGCGGCTGTGGAAGCAGCGAGGGACGTCTCTCTGCTGTCCCACGGCACACCGCCGCTCACCGAACTCACGTCGCTGTGAGAGTCTGCACCTGAGAGCGACATGGGAAGGAGACACAGATGACCTCGTGCAACAGCGGTCTTCAAATACAGAGAAAGAATGACAAGTAAGGGAAACTTGATCATAAAAGAACTACCACCATGTAATACATTTCCACTAATGGGACTGTACAATCTCATCAACACAGCCAATCAATTAATTAGCTCTATTAATATTCTTTTCTATGTAAATGGTTTTATGTTTTTAAGATAAGAAAAGCAATAAAAACAAATTATTATTAGTTTCAAACAATGAACGACCATCAATTTAGGCATCATCTCAGTGAGCAAAGTTCCAAAAACACTGATTTTTGCACATAACAAACCTCACTAATGTTATTAGTTGGCAGATTTCTGTGAGGAAAAACAGACGTGTCGTTTCTTTTTCTTTTCTCCGTCCTTGTGTGCAGGGAATCAGCTAATCAGTTAGCATGTGGATGAAGAGTGACACTATTGTTTGAACTCGTACATGGATGTCGATCATCTTCAGTCCCATCACACTTCCTCGCAAGTTTGAGCGCAAAGACAGCAAATTACTATAGACGGTCATAAAAGCTTTGTCCTGCCGATCCCCTGCCGTCATGTTCTCCTGTGCTGTGATACTTCAGAGGATGTCTGCCACCATATTACGGCCTCATGAAGAGTGTGCATTAGTTCAATTGATATAGATTTCCTCACCCACATGATCAGACTCTCTGCATCCCCCCCGACTTAATAGTATGAACATTCTACTAGAATGTTGAATGAAACTGTGTCTAATGATTAAACACCCCCTCTAGCAAAAAAAAAAAAAAAAGAAAGAAAAACATGCTGGTGAAACAACAACTAAAACGTGAGGGACAAGATACATTACAGAATGAACACACCTCTGAAACAACTCAGTTTCAGGGACTTTCTACAGTTGGTCTTCTACAGAGACTGTAGAGGTGAAAGACAAGTCAAGTTGTCTTTTTATTCCTGTTGGAGCAGTGATCGTCTGCCAAAATGTGCTCTGCAGGAGTAAACATCCAGAAAAAAAACTCCCTGGAAGAAGACTGTGTTAAGAGTCTGATGGTGACATATAAAGGCGACCAGACAACGTGCAGGTGCTTTGTTGTTGTTGTTGCTTCTTCTTTTAACATTGTGATGATGATATTCTGACACTGAACAAACCACAGAAGGGAGTGAACTTCTTCAGTGACTGTAGATTCTGTTTGTCTCGTCTATGAGCCACAGTGCAGTGCTGAACAAACGTACAAAACATCTACTGAACACACAAATACACCGATAACTATTATTATGATGATTATTATTCTCCCCCTCGCTATAACTTTTTCCATAAATGAGAAATAGCATTTCCGTCGGACTTCTTCGACGTAACGTGTCACAAACTGGACATCTCACAGGACAGAACACCAATAAAACACCACTGTCCAAACCTGACGCGTTCACACACTAAATAAAGCTCATCGACACGTCAAAGTGTGTTTGTACTAAAAGTGTCATCGGGGACCAAAAGGAACTAAATGGGACGTTCCCAAGCTCCTCACTCAGGTCAGTCTTCCCTTCTCCTTCCTGTAGATTACAGCGTCGCTCAACAATCTAATTATCACCTCGTGTTGATCTGACCCAGCCTGCACTGTAGACCACCACCAGTCGGAAGTCCATTTCCATTATTTTTATTATCCAAGCAGGGACAGAGCTGATTAGCCAGCAGGTCCAAACAAAACCCACAGACACACTCGAGCCTGGTGTGAATGAGGTGTTAAATGAAGGTTTCAGCCTGATGATACAAAGCTACTGCTTTATGATGATTACAGATGGACTGATTTCTACTTCCTTTGCATGAAGGAAGACAATAAGAATGGAATCTTACAAAAAAAATAAGGGGTCTATTTAGGTCAGTTGGGGGGACAACCACCCAAGGTGGCACCTCACCACACAGGACAACTTTCACCCTTTCCACAACTACAAGCTCATCCTGAAGCCGGAAACCTGGGTGAAGGCGGCTGTGCCTCAGAATGACGTGGTCATAAACAGGCATGCTGAGAGTTTGGAGAGTTAGAGAGGAGAGTGTAGTGGGCGAGCAAACTGTATGATGCAGTTTGTCATGTTATACAATGAATGAGCAGTAAATTCAAAACACTAATCCTGCTGCAGCCTCGGACAGAAATTCTAGTTGAGCCTGCTTCTTGTGGAAACACCTCTGCTTCTGACAGATATCTCTTTGTTTACAAAGTGCATGAGAAATAAAACATATCTGATTTCAAATTAGGTTGTAAGTTTAAGCAACCGGCTCTCCAAATCATGCAATGTTTGCTCTGTCTTTGAATGGGTCCCATACGTGTCTCTCTTACCTATTTGGGAGGACGTGAAGAAGGTGAGACCACAGGAACCAACAGTGGCTGTGATCGGCACATTACCAGAAAAGTCTCTTTTTGTTTGGTGGTCAACGTGCTCAGTTGGCTGTGATGGTGGAAGGAGCACATGTTTGAGGACAGTCAGAGTTAACGGTCAAGGCAAGTCTTGAATGGAGCTGAAGGATGGAAAGTCGAAGGCAATCTCCCAGAGCGGGATCTCCACAGCTGGTTTGTCAGACAAAGCCTAGCTTTACTGATTGACCTGTCACTCAGGAAGAATGCTTAGCTGAGAACAAAAACACTAATGTGTCTCATTTCACAGTGAGTGTGTACAAATAGAGTATTTGTACACACTCATGTCCATTAGGGACGTACAGGAGAGAATTTGTGCCTATCCACCATATGTTTTCATACATTCTCACACATTCTTACAGTGTTTCTGTAACACAAGTCCACTCTCAGCTCATGCTAAGGAAGTGAAGAAAGCAGTCATATCTTGCAAGCACAGGTGTGCTCAGATCATTTCAAAATGTTGAGAAGTCTCAGGTCATCCCACACCTAAAGACCACGTAGCACCCTCCTGACAAGCCTACTAGCTTCAGGATGTGTGGACAGGATGTGTTAATCAAAGCTCAGGCAGACAGAACAGTCAATACTGTCATGGGCAGACACATCCAGCAAGTTAGAACAAGTAATAACAGTGAAGACGACATTGTGCTTCAGAACACATCGGGGTTCTGTCACCCAATGACAGAACAATTACATCGTCGTATCTCCACGTGTTCTCAGTAATCAAGGGCAGGAGGGAGCCGGTGCAGTGTCAAACCAAGTCTTTGCTACTGAAACAAGCTGTGACCTAAGCAGAGGAGGAACGTGTTTCATTAAACTGAATTCAATTAAACAATAATAAAGAAAGAAATTAGCCATGCAAAAAAATATTACCTGTAATGTCAGTCCCTCTGTCCTCATCGGATTCCTCTTCCTTTACGTCGGTTTTGACCTCATCTCTCATCTCCGGGACGAAGAAGTCCGTCTGGCGGGACAGTGGAACCATGTAGTTGATGACATCTGAACTGCAGACTTCAATGAATGGGAACGCGCACAACTTCCTCTCCTGTTAACATGGACAAAGAAGAGGAGACACAAAGCAGTGTTAGATGACAAGTATGTATGCTTTTTTCAGTGGTGCACAACATGCTGATAAGAAGACAAACCCATCGATATCAGCTCATTTATGCAAAGCACAGTCTCACAAATGTTGGCCAATAAAAAGGTGAGGAACCTCCATGAATAACAATTATGCTGGATGTGGAAATGGAACGACAAGTACATAGCGACTGAATGTGCAATCGAATCGAAACAACTATTTATTGTGCTACTGTACACATGGAAGCTCTTGTCAAACCACTGCGACAGGGAGCTAGCATGCTCAAAACCCCACGTTAGTTACATAGACTTCAGTCGGCATTATTTTCTTTATTCCCAGCGAGCTTTCAACCTGTGATAAGTCCTTGTTTTCCAAGAAATAACGAACTAAATAAATGAAGGCAGAGCTGTCTCTGCAAAGTGTCACCACTGCTGCCATCCGTGATGTCTGACGAGTCTACTTGTTTCAGGTGAAACAGACAGACTCTTAAATGATTCAGTCCAATGATTAGCCAGCACAGGCCATCCAGCCCGTCAAAGTGAAGAACTAACTCAGAGCAGAGCGCAGCTCTCAAATAATTCCACTGGTACATCACTGCTCCACACTGCAGCCCTCTAAACCAGCAGCGAGGAGCGTCAACAGCATGCAACGTGCGGTGAAAGTGTCTGTGATCAATGTGATGTGAGGAAATTAAATATTTTGGACAAGCAAAGCAATGGTGAGAAGCTTCAAAAAAGCCCTGAATTCACTGACATAACACCGTCTTAATATGAACATATACCCTCATTGGTGAATCCATTAATGTTGTATTACCATCCACATCTAGGTGCCTACATCTGCACTCTTGCTGGTGTGCGGAAGGTGGACTTTATAAATATTACACCATATTTTATCTAAAGAGGACATTAGTCTTTCATCATTTTCCTTGATGCTTTCGTTCAGTTCTCACAGGACTGCAGACATGTGGACTCTCCTATCGACTAGCCTGAGTCAAAATGGTGCTTTTATTACGAATTAGCCTTCATGTCTATGAAGGAAGCAAATCCCCTTTCTTGAACTCGGAAAATGTTGCAGGAGTCGAGAGCGGACAAAATCGAGACTTTGGTGCTCGGGCTGTTGCTGAAGCTTGTTCTTTAAGTTGTGATGGGAAACTAGTTTAACTTTTAACTGTAGTTGGACCATCTGCAGTGGAACTAGCGGAGTTCTCTGCTCTGTTTCTCTGTTTCCGTTCCGGATTTGTCGCCGTTTGCCTTCAAACAGCGATCCTAAACTGACCTCGTTTGCAGATGATCACATCCAATCTGTCCATCCCAGCAAACACAACAGTGGACATTCCCACAGAACTGATGAGAACAGAGGACGCAGATGAGAAACAAGGAGACAAGGGAGAAGAGCCGGTTCAACCCAACAGAGGCTGGTGGAGAAGAGCAGATTGTGGCTACTTGTGTAATGGATGTGGGATCGCGGGATGCCCATTATTAGAGAGAGACGGCCTCAGACATTTCCAGTGGACACAAAAAATGGACGTCTTAACTTCATATGGTGCCACACTGCTCACGGGGCCCTGAGACACTGTTTCTGAAGGAAGTCATTCTTGTTTACTACTACGAATACTTTTGCTCTCTAAATGTCTGGACCTACAATTTTACCATGGTTAACTAACAAAAACACCTATTCTGTGCAAGGACGCATCTACATGCTTCTCCAGGAAGGTGAGGCGCATGTTGGGTGCATCAAAAGCCGTCATCTGACTCATTTTCCTCCAGGTCAGGGTGATCTGGGCTGACTGATTGGTTTCAGTCTAATCTCCTGTAAAAGAAGACTGGAATGAATCATCTGGCTGCTACTCACAAGGCGTCCAGCCCCGCAGCCACCGATGCAGATGAGTACCTATCTCCTTGAACCTGTTTCAATAATGAGGAGAAGATCAAGACAAAGACTGCTCAATATACTGTGGGCCCGAACACAAGTCTCCAAGGGATACCGTCGCAGATGTGTACCCATATATACATGTATATTATATAGACACACACACACAGTAGGCACATTGATGAAAGTAATATTTAGCCTTCTAAAGAAGCTGATCATTTTATCGCCATGCTGGCCCTCGTGCCATGTGGGACTGGAAGTTTCCATTTCTGCCACCAATGACATCGGGTGATTCTACTGATTAACACACCATCAGCCAGAGGAGGAGAGACTCATCAACTCATCATCACTCCATATTATATCTCATAGAAATGAAGCCCTGCAGGTTACACAGCACATATGGAACTACTGTAGGAGCAGATTTTGTAAAGAACAGGAAATGGCTGTACCTGTTGACCATAACCACCAGAGGGCACTTGTCACTTCAAACATAAATATAGAAGTCATTTGTGTTTGTTGAATTTAATCTCCGATCTGTTCTGTTGGAGGAGAGGAGGACAGGTAGTGGGAAAACGTCATCATGCCTGGTTGCACAGTGGGAACATAGGCATTAGCATATGCTAATATACTGCTGATGCTAAGTCACACCAACAGTTGTGAAGTTGTAGATGCGCAACTACTCTTTTTGCTGCTTTTACTGTAGTGAGAGCATGTGAGATCAACAGTTGACAGGCAACAGCCACAGCTCGGGGGAGTCAGGATCTGTCAGTTCTTAGAAAAACAGCTTATATCAACGGTCATGTTGAGTAACCCAAGCTACCTTCCTAAATAGACTGTAAACACTAGATGGGACTTTTTTAGCACTGCTCCTCTGACAGCCAAACAAAGACAAATACTTCCTCCATCCATTATAAGCCAAGCAAACAGGTCTCATCTGGGGACATTTCACTGACCATATTTGACATAATCCATATTTCCTCTCACCAGGGAAATTAATGAAGAAACAGGAGACAGATTAACTGTCCCATTAGAATCAAAACTCACTGCTGCCTTGAGTGTTTTAATTATATTCCAAGCAAGATGTTTTATTTCTCCCTAGTACCCTTTTCTGACCTCAGCGTCCATACTCACTGTGTGATTAGGTGCAATCTGTATCCCTATAGCCTATCATAGATTCAACATGCATCCACTTAACCTGTGTCTGTACCTGAGAGCTGCTGGAATTGAAATGTGCTCTCCAGCAGGATACAGACGCAGATGAGATTGAACCCTTCGGAAAAACAGGTCAGTCGCACCTCGCTGCCGCCTCAGAGCAGACTCAACATTTATGATCGTCATAGTTGCACTCAAGACTCTCAAGCCTCCAACGAAGCAGCTGGTAGCAGCAACACCGAACCAATGTCTTCTGTCTGCAAACCATAACATTTCCAAGCCTTCTGGATGATTCTTTTCTGACAATCTCTGATCTCACCGTTATGAAATTTTACCCTGAATAATTAACAACCTGACAGCACTTTGTCTGTTAGTCATCTAACACGCCACTGTCCTTAGTTTGAAGAGAACCTGTTCTCTTCTGTACTAACTAAGACTAAAAACGGATGCAGAGGGTGCATTCAAGGTTTTCACATCGCATCAACACTAAACTAGCAGATTTATCTGTTGTAAGCAGTGGTTTTAAATGAACTAACACTTTTACTTTCTCTTCAATGAATAATATCACTCTTCTTTAATTTAGCTTTGTTGACAGGGTTTGGGTTATATCTTTATTAGATTTATTGTCCTATATATAATCACAAAAACTGTTCAAAAGCAGAACGGAAGTTACAGCATGACACAAACTCCTTACACACATGTAAGCAGGCGAGCATCATTTGCGAGGTCATAATGATAAAGTCACGGCCTCCTGCTTTCTCCCTGTTACGTGCACTTGATTTTTTCACTCCATTCTGAAGGTGATCTTTAACCCTTCATAGAGCACACAAGCAATAATTTCCCCCTAAATCAATAAAAGCATTATTAGCCCTCACCATGAAACCTCAGAGGAATAGCACAATTATAACTGAAACAAACGAAATGAGCCTCATAATGTTGGGGATTTTTCCCAAGTGACAGCTAGAATCCACACTGTAGTTAACATGTCGGGCAAAATAACAAACTGCTCTGATCTGTTCTCAATGGCTGCATGAAATGATTGAAGAAAATCGTGTCTGGAAAATCACTCAGTAATATCTGGACAACAAGCTCCTTTCTGACCCCAAGAGCAGACAGCTGAAAGGAAACATTAGCTAAAGGTCTTGAAGTTAATTGGGAAGGTAATTAAATGGTGATGAAATGGGATGTTGGCCTAAGTCTGAGATGATTAGGATGACAGTGGGAGTGTGTGTTTGTGTGCATTTGCGTGGAGGGAAACAGCGACTGGCAGATATAGGGGAGGGTCTCGTGGGGCTTTGTAGTGTCTTTGACCTCTCTGGCAGCTGCTCTGTGAGAACACAGCATCCCTCCACCAATAGAATTACCAATAAAAGTGTGAACATAGATAACAACACCCCTGGAGCTTGATTTACTGCATCACTTAACTCTGAAATATAAACACGGCAAAACTGGGCCATCTCGCTGCCTAACACAGTACTGTCCAGAGTTCACACGTGAAATGTACGCTGCCACTCGGAATTCAATGTTCAATGATTAACGCAGACACAAACAACACCCCACTTGCGGATGTCAATAAGCTATTTCCAAACATCTAATGGATCATTCTCGTTTTCATGTCTCCTTTCTCGTCTCAGCGATTGTGTTCAGCTTACTTTCTGTTTGGGCCGCTGGCCCGTGAGGCAGGAGACACTGGAGAATCACACTCCGAAATGGCCAGCATTCGCTAAAAGTCGATGAGTAAACACAGCAAATATCAAGAGGTCTGGCTGGAGCGGCGGAGGGGACATTTTTACTTGGCTCTGTTCCGTGCCTTTTCAGCAGCGGCCTTGTTTGTCATTGAGAAAAATACTGGCAATATACCCTCAAATCCTTTTCGCACTTCCATAATAGTGATTTGCTTATGACCACTGGTTCCATGGATGGCACAGTGGGTATCTGGGCCCCTTACTTTGGTCCAGAAGGACAATATCTCATCAACTGTGGAGGGAATGGCCATGGTGTTTGGGACACGGGGGGGGGGGGG
>CAAKHB010007484.1:43597-62142 GCA_901007665.1 Aeoliscus strigatus | reverse complement strand
GGGGGGGGGGGGGGATTTCTTATATTCCTCTATGAATGTATTTCAGATAGTAATTGGCCTTTGTGGAGCAGAGGGAAATGATTCCTCAACTATTTTTTTTTTTACGTCGTCATGAGCTGAATCTCGAACATGTCCATATCAACTTGCTTTAAAAAACAATGACAAACACAGATTGTGTAGATAGATAGCAGAAGTAAACACTCGTAACAATTCTTTGCAATAAGAACATGACAATTACAAAAAAATATACATGGGATTGAAAATGGAATGCGTTGCCAACATGTTTACTATTTACTGATTTTATCCATTTGTTTGTACAAGTGCCATTTTCTGTGAATGGAGCATCAGAAGTTGTTAAATGTCATTTGTCTGTGAATAAAGAAAGGAAGACAGCACATTTATTCAGCCCTGTATTCACAGTAATGGTCCACAGCTTGCATAGACCCTTGGGCACGATGGAAGAAAGACTCTGGTCTTTGGCTATGGGTATAAGCCACATGACCACAATGGATGTATGTATGTACAGAACATACACTCATACCCACAAAAGCGCATACATACACACACACACACACACACACACACACTTCTATTTATAGGTGGATGATTTCTCACCCCAGCCCCAAGGCACAAAAAAAGGAAAATTAATACAGAGGCTGGAAGCTCATGGTGACGATTGGTGACAATCCTAAGAGTTCTCCTTTCCCCCGATCCATCAATGTACTCCCATTGCACCATCACAGCCACACAGTTCACCCTCCCCACACATAACTCTCTCTTCCTCGTATATGTGGAAAGAGACAAAACACTACTTCACACCTTTGCCGAGGTGTCCAATTCAGACTGTCCCTGATGGTCACACTTCCCCAGAGCAGAATTTGGGTGCTGCCTGCAGTGTAGCCATTTTCTGATCTGCCTCTTCCTGCCTCCGTGCCCTGGTGAAAGTGTGCAAAGACATCTTTAGGTGGACCCAGCAGCTATCTCTGGGCTACAGATATTGCTATGAAAGGTGTGGTGCTGGTGGAGTGGCAGGCTGATGGCTTTGCTGTAACCTCTGCATGCATCCTCGCAATCAATAAGCAGACACTTGATGAGTTACAAGAAGAGTAACTCTTACAGCAGCTGTTGCTGCCTCCAGAGGTCCTCCACGATTGACCTGGTGAGCTAGTATCGGGTTAAACGGATATTTTGCAATAGTCTATTTGCCTGAAATGTCAGAAATGAACAATTAGACATTTCATGATTTTGTTTAGAAGCTCAGCATGTTTACTGTGAATTAGCAGTAAAATTAGGGTGGAAGCAGATAAGTTATTACTTCTCTGACACAGCATTTGGGGAAGGAGACAGGCTTTTCCCTGGTTGTGCATGCGTAGGCAGTTAGAATCCAATGCAGGATTGGGGCCACCATTGACAAACAAACAGATAAAAGCAGCGATATAAAGACACTTATTTTGTGTAAACCCACTGATTTTTGCTGAAAACAGTAAAAGGGGTTTGTATAAAGGATTAGAACTTTTAAAAGCAGCCTGAGATTACACTTGGAAAAGAAAACGTTTCCGCATTCGATTTGTGGCTAAGTTCTTTGTGTCTGTTCATCTCTGATCCAAATGGAGGAGTCCCAGACTGTCCTTTACGTGATGTGTAAGAAATCAGTTTGCTGCAGAGAGACCCTTAATCAGTTTACTTGTGAGCACCAAACACACTCAGTTGGATGCAGATTTCCTCCTGAGCTGTAGCCTGTGAGGAGAAAACTCAATATGCCTTAAAGGCCTGAAGTAAACATCTAGTCAGAAAGCAAACAGTAGCTACGAGATTTACATCTGAAAACTGATTCAACAGATAACACAAGACTAACAGAGCTCCACAATTCACTCAACCATTGTGAGGAACGAGGGATATGGAAATACACAAATGAGTGGTGATTAATTTTAAACAGGCAGAATCGCTCCTCTAATTGAGATCTTAATCTGGGAGTCTAATGTTAGAAACATTAACATCTCTACTCTAATGAGATACAATTAAAAGGAGATATGGACAGTCGCAGTAAGATGGGCTGCATTCTTCCTTCTACAGACCTCTCATGCTTAGAGCTCCTAAAATATACGCCACATAATGAGTTGCTGTCTCTTTGCACTGCAAACCTGGAGGCTTTTGTAGCACGCAGGAATTATGAGTGAATCATTGCTGACCTGTCATGAGAAAAGGGATTGGTGGCATTTTGTTCACTTCAGTGCCAAAATGAGGCTGGACAAAGAAAGGGAAGATCATTAAACTTGTGTCCGCGTCCCTGTGGGATCATTATGCAGACGTGTGCTGCCAATCAGTTTCTTACAAGAATCCTGGCAAGAATATTAATTCAGTGCTAGGTAAGGCTAGGTGAGCTAGTAACTAGATAGGTAACAGTGAAAGACAAAGCAGTTATAAGTTTTGCAGGACTTGTACAAGGAATGAAAAGCCTGCTATGCCCAAGATTGGTGAGTTACAGACCTGTACTGAGGGAAAAGGGTAAAGATAATCATCCCTTCAATCCAAATGAATAGACAGTAGACAGAGTGAAATCTGTTGACCAGACTTCATCACAATGAACAGATTCAAAAGCCTCAGAAAAGAACATTAAGACAAAAAAAAAATCCCCCATGTGTATGGGAGCTCTCACGAACAAGAGAATCTATACCACAGGTTTAAGGATGAGATATTGGAGATGAATCAGGTCGTCTTGAGAATGACTATGTTTACAAGCAGCTGCTGGCACAGAAAAGATGGCATTCAGTTATTACATATCCTGTGTAGTTCAATCCTCCACAGACATTTGAGATGCAGCCAGTGCTGAAAGTGGATTAGCAGTGTGTTCATGCAGTGTTGGAGTCACAGAGTTACAACTGAGAAAAGGTGATTATGTCATTATGTTATCAGGTGGCAGGTCAGTGATGCAGCTGACAAGGCAGGGCAACAAATACATCAGAAGTAATTCGGATGTTTTTCATGTCTGCTGCAAGTGCATCATCTAGTCATTTCAGAATAGATTGTCAAATTCCTCCCTGATCCTTGTTAAGTAGAGGCCTCATGTGGAGGAACAAGTACCAGACGTTCATGTCCGGCCGTTCAAGTGTTAGATAAGCTGCTACACACATCACAATACAATACCAATACAATACCTCAATGCAATTGTAACACCAGTATTGAATTCTGGGGAAGCACAGCAGCTAATAAGAGTTTAATAAGAGTTGTTCAATTAACTCCCATAAACAACCTGAAACAGTGGAACAGAGTGAAACAGAGACAAGAATCAGGGAAAATAAGACTGTTAAAGAGGTACCAAAGATGACAATTTGTTTTAGCTCTACGCCCCCCTCCTGCTCGAGGTCCGGGCAGAATTGATCAGAGACTGTTGAGTCTCTGTAAAAGTCATTCCTGCCCGTTTTAACTACAAGTCACCATCTATTAGAGCTCTGTCAGAATGGCATAACAGCATCCTAATGGTTACAATTAACAAGCCCCTGTGCTGACAGAGCGCCTATCTGAAAGCTCCTCTTGGCCTGATCCCGCCTTAATGACACTGTTTAATGGGTAAAGAGAAACCCAAACCACCATGGGGGGAGAATCAGACACAAGCTAAAGATAGGTCTGCTTGAATTAAACAAACAATGTGGAATAGGACTTCAGTTTAAGACGAGGACCAACATGATTCATGGCATTCTAATAAAAGTAGGAGAATCAGTTCTGCATCACAGACAGATTGCCTTGTCCCATGTATATTTGTTCTTGTAGAGACACGAGAGAACAGTGACAAAGCTGCAGTATGCATAAGCTTTATACTGATTCATTCTGGACACCACCGTACAAATCCTTTAACTCTTTAAAAGTCATGTTTTGTAGACAGAAAGACATGATTCAGGCTTTTTAACCTCTTATGGAAATAAACCAAAATCTATCCTATCCAAAATCCAAACCCTAGTTAACACTTTTTTTCTTGTAGATCATTTTAATTCTTTTAATGTGTCCATCTAAATGATGAGGAAGAGTGGCTGCTTCTGATGTCTGAAGCACTAATTCAGAGTGAAGCCTGCATAGATCTTGGCAGTCAAATGCAGACAGGCCACCTGGAGATGTGGGAGGTTTGATGGTGGCCAGTCGACCAGTGGGCTGGTGTTAAGTACATAAACAGTGGATAGAAAATAGAAAATATGGGGGAAAAAAATGTAAAAACGGTTTGATTCTCCATTAGACTGCCCGGATGCTTCTATACAGATGTGAAAATGGCATTTAAATCCAGTCTATAATGTTTTGCTCCTGCCATCTTCCACACTGTGCAAACACCACGGTCTGTTACTTATTGTACTGTTGATAGTAGTCAAACTGATAAATAGCTGTAATTACATTTTCGGTAACCAGTTGAAATTACAGGTTAAACAATACTGAAGAGGTCAAATGTGGATAAGAATGAGAGACAATGACAATGACAAACCATTTCCGTCACGTAGACAAACAATCTAAACACTAATAGCATGTTCTGAAGGGTTTTACTGGAAGATGTCATGATCCAGCACCTTGACAAAACTGTGATTGTGCAGGAGAACCACAGCTTGTTATATCCAGTTGTCCATTTTTTTCTCTGACATGAACATAAGTGATGGGAAAGTCAGCAATGACTGATTCTTTCTTTCAAAACATGAAACACTGCCTTCAACCCAAAAGGCTGTCCGAAAACACAGGAATGTGAGAAAACCAGAAGTTCTCAGCAGCTCTGCCGAGCAACGCACTGCACAAGTCAGTGTTTCCCCTGGGTGGAGGTGTGGCAGTGGAAGGGAGGCACACGTAGGCACTAAAAGAGTTTTATACACTCACAACTATGGGTCTGCTGGGAGCTTTCTGTGTGTCAGCCTCTACCACAAGGGCTCTGGAATAACTTACATTTGTGACATTTCTTTAAAAGAATCCACAACATATTCAATGATAATCTCATCTGTCGGAAAAGACTCCCACAGTGGCATTTGAGCAAAACCCAGTCCAGCTCCGGGGAGAATAAAACTGTTGCATTTTGTAGGCATTTTGAACTCCTACAATGTTTTTGATATCGAGATGGGTTTTCTAAATGAAGCAGTTGCGTGTGCTGCAACTGTAAGAGATGCTTTCTTGCCACCCAGAGTTGACTTTAAAAAGTGCCAGTGGTCCTATCTGAACACTGCTATGTGCATACTGGGAAACAAGTGTTGCTGATATCGTTAGCGAGAGTCAGTGACAGCGAGGATAAGAGAGGGCTATGGGAACGTTTTTTTACCACAAGCTCATAGGAACAACTGGGTAAGAATTGAGACGATTGTATAGCTGTGACTGAATGATATAATAATGTGTGTCAATTACTCTGTACTGGCATTTATAGGTAGGTACCATATACCAGGGAATCACTGTAACCCCACCCAACAGAACTGTCTCTAAGTGTGAAATAATAAAAAATATATATGATAAAAAATAATAATAAAAAAAGTGTTGCTGATATCAAAAGGCATATGTACCCAAACTGTAAAACATTGAAACATGAGGCAGGATAAGACAACACAGTATACTTTTACTGCAGATGTTAACATTCCTAATGTAAATCTAGTAGTGTATAAATGAAACGAGTTTCTTGTGGCTACCATAACACAGCTTAGATGACAGTGCAGCAAAATGGCAGTGGGAAAGGAAAGAACCTTTCACAAGCTGAGGAAAAATAAATAAGAAGAAAGGCCTACATATCCACCTGAACCAATCTTCAATCATTCAGTCACCCACATTCACAGACATTCAGAGACAATTCCATCTCTTGGGTTATGTTGGGTTATGTTTTAGGAAACAAACCTTCAGTTCATCGGAGCGGGGGAGACACATGTAGCTATCAGTGCTGGTGTAACCCTTAAAATAAATCCTAAACAATACATTTTGCACTGTCTTTGGCCTGGTCTTCTCTTCGGGCACAGACAGGTGTGTACACCCTGTCAACTGCCTGCCAACTTTCTCCTATGTGGTTTAGTCAGTTGTGTTTTACCTCTGCTGTGGGCATCTGACTTAATTGAGCTTGTTGCTAGGGCAACTGCCTCTGCCAACGAGGTTCTTTTCCATGGAGACCGGATACTTTGATAATCGGAGGGATTGCGGAAGACATGGAGGGGGTGGGTGTTGGGGTAGTGGGGAGAGAGCAGCTGCCAAATGTCTTTTGAAACACAGGAGTTCTCTCAAAATAACAGAATGATAAAATAAGAAGAAATGCCACCTGTGAAAATAACACTTGAAATAAATGACTTATTTGCATGATTAGGATTTGTCATGATTGTGTCAGTGTATGTTTGATGACACGCTGTATGCAGCTAACAGTCATGCAGTATTCCATTCAATATGGAGGAGCATAATGTGAAGGGCTGGAAAACACAAGTACTAACTTGAACAGAGCAGCAATACCGAGCAGATCCACCAGGAACAGGAAAACAAACACGGTGCACAACAAAGAGAAAGCAGCTTCAATAAATCAGTAGATTGCTTTCAGATATAGTATAATATAATGTTTTCTCACCCAATGCGTCCAATATAGGCAAAGTCCCTTGACACTGGATGGATCCTGCCTCCTGACAAAAAGAAGTACTACTGGTATCTTCAAATGTGACCCATTAGCAGACAACGCCACGGCTCCCACCACACACGACACGCTGAGCAGAGGCTACTAACTGCTGGAGGGGGCGAAAGTGTTTTGAAAAATTAAAACTTTTTGAAAATATGAATTCCATCATTGAGGATCATTAATCAGCAAATTATTCAACATATTGAATGTAACTAATAATGGGACCAGACAGAAATAGTTTTCCAAAATAGGAAAAGAGCTTTTTACCCATATGACATTATGCGCTTCCCCTAGACATTGAAAGGTCAAAGGACAAAGAAACACCCCATGGAGAGAACCTCGGTTTGGTCATTACAACAGTTTGATTCTTTGTGTGACATCCTCCCAGGTTAACCACACAAAAAGGGTACATGTTGCAGGGTTCAATTCACAGCATGCTTAGCTGGACAAACGATTATGAAGATGTTTTATTTATCATTTTAGACACTATTACTCTTATTTGGACTTTTTATTTACTATTATTATTATTTATGGAATTGGGTTAGATGGAGGCGGCTGAATTCACTGAGTTGATCAGCTAAAAGGAAAAGACTAAGACTGTATTATTTCTAGTTATAGATCATTTGCAAATAGTTTTCCCATGATGCTCCTGAACCTAAATGTATACGAAAGTTTACCCGCTTGAGGAGAGCAGGCTTTTAAAGCAACACAATGTATTGATTAATCTGTCGTTGATTCCGATGATTTGAAAAGAGAGAATGGACGATGTGCCTCTCAAAGTGATAATAAGAATGCTCCCTGCTCTGTGTCCATCGCCATTATCTGGTGTCATATTCACTTCCGAACCCAAATGTCACATTAGCATGTCTGAGACCCAGTCCCACAGTGTCATCACAATACCAGTTCTCATACCTATAGATCTCCTATTCAGACAGAGCAGCAGCTTCCATCATGGTTTATGCATTTGTTCCCTCCCTGTGGATCTTAAACAGCATTCAGACAGCCAGTCAGTGGCATACTGCAGAAAACGTGTGCAGTGTGAGAATGGTCTGCTGGAAGGAAGATGAAGAGCGGTGATGTGATAGTAAAAATATATATATTTGAAGAAAAAAGAAAAAAAAAAAATCGAGAACGACCATGAATGTAATTGGTTCGGAGACACTTGAGACTTTCAATGGAGGGCGCAGTTGTAATGATACACAAAGAGGGGGGTTTTGTCCCCAAAAGTACAATGAAACAAAAGCTGTGGTTCATCTTCACCTTTCACCGCTCGTGACGTGTTGCGGTGAACGGGATCATTCTGGTCAGCAGTCGTCATATCATGGAATTTCAAAACTGTATGTATTTTGTTGTATTTTAGACCTTCAGGTTTGTCCAACCAACCTCCATTCACTCTCAGCATGTCTGAAATACAGCTACAATTTTATCATCTTCCCTTTGGAAGCGCGATAGTAGCGGCAGCTGGACACAAGAGCCCAGAGAAGAACCGCACAGAAAAACAGAAACATGGCTTCATTAGGGGTCTGCTGTGGCTCAGGAAGTAGAGCATGTTGTCCAGTAATTGGACGGTTCCTGGTTTGAATTCTGGCCCCTGGAGTCCGTGTTGAAATGTTCTTGAGCAAGTGTGCCTAATTTGCTCTTCAGCTGTGTGTGTGAATGAGTTTGCGGCTTGTTATGTTGTATAGTAGATTCTGCCAACGATGGTGAATGTGAGTGTAAAAGGGGGAATAAAACAACTTTTAATGCACCTCCATTAAGGTAGAAAAGCACTATACAAATGAGGAGTTTTAACATTAGCATGGTTAAATTATAAATAGTCCAGGCACTCCACGTTAAACTCATCAGCAGATTTCTATCAACAGACTGAACAATGACAACATTCCACGGTTAGTAGGTACAGTATGTACGTATGTATGTATATGATTCTCCTAAAAATCGAAGCTGTCTGACGACTGCAGACTGTAACATGACAGTTACAGTGTTTATCATGGCTGCTTTCAATCTGCCAATTGGCTCAGATGAACTGCTACTGTACTTTGTGGGATCGACATGGAATCCACCAACACCCTGAACATGCTGATTAGTATTGTCCCACTGACAATACACACACTGTGATAGTGGAGCAAGCCCCCCCACTGATGAATGAAAGCGTCAGCAAGAAGTGATAAGATGATTCCGTCGTAACAGATAAGTAACTGAGCAGATAATCATATGACAATTAATAATGGCACCGTTTTTATTTGTTCTGATCAGTCGGATCATGGCTGCAGTAAAGGCTGTATAATGAGCTGCATCTTCACTTTGTCCACACTGTCTGTTGAATGTGAGTCTAAGCAGTGATAAATGACTCCAGTGAAAATAAACCAAGAACACAGAACTCAGATATAGGGAAAGCATCCATTTAATATGGGAAGATGTGAGGCAAAAAGAGAGTATAAATACTTGTATGTTCCTTTAAGTAGCACTCGGCCCTGAGATCAGTGTTTAATCATTTATCTGTGGGAAGAGAGTGGGAGAAGGGAGTGCTTTTCATCTGAGCAGCAGATATTTTAACATTCAACATGCCAAAGGTTATGGATCAGCAGTCGAACACACGTCCCATTCCACCCCCACTGACCTTCACTTTCCTCATAGATCTTGTCTTGCAACTTTATGTGTCCTTATTAGCCCGTCCTCCCATCACAGGCCCACTCTGATTTCCTTGTTTGTCTGCAGGGTCTCTGAACATTAGGACGGAGGAGGACGGGTTAATTTTACACAGAAAGGATATCGGAGCGTGAGGCTGAGCCCTGTGAGACCAATGATTACTACTGACGCTTCTAAGAGACAAAAAAAGAAATTCTTTCTTTTCGGGGCACTTCAGTGTGATCCTGTAAACAGATGTTCTGGACACACAAACATGACCAACCTCACTACAGGCTTGTGTCACACAATAGGCAGTTGATAAAACTTGACCCTCCTGACCAATGCCGACCGAGGACTGTGAACTGGAGTGAACAAACTGGGCAAATCATTTTATTATTTCTATTCAGGAAGTTGTCACTCAGAGGAATGGAGCTGAGCGGGGGTAGAGTGTGAAATACTGTAAACATCTTTGTGCCACTGAGCGCTTTGCTGAGCAGGATGGCAAAAGGTGACAGAACGCAGTGGAGTGCAGTGAAGAGCGCCGCAAGAGCAGAGGAATGAAGAGCTTCTGTCGCTAATGTGGAGCAACTTGACAACCCTTTGCCTCCCTGGTCCGTTTATGTACACATGTGGCTTATGGTGTGGAGACTGAGGGGCAGACACACTGCACCAGACACCTATGAGCTGCAGATTTAGTAGGATGAACGCAAAAGCATATCAGAAATGAAGTGATCCGCCCTGGGCTATGTCACATTTGATCATTTGGACTAAATTATTAAATAATAAGGTCACATATTTCAGCAGCTGAAGAAGAGACTTAAGGTCTTTGTGTGGGTGGTTTCTTTTAATTCCCTACACGTGCAGGCAGTGTGTCTTTGATGATAGCACAAATACTAAATTTGGAACATTTTGACTACTTAACTGTTATTCATGTTATGTTATTCATACTGGGAATTTCTTGTCACTGCATTTGAGCGATCAGGCGATGATCAGGCGAGATCAGGCAATAATCAGGCGACGATCAGGCGACGATCAGGCGACGACCAGGCAATCAAACTCGCTGTTTGCTATATGCTGCAGCTCTGTCAATGCTCACCAGAGAAATGGATGGATCCTCTCCTTCCTGTCACCAGCACAACCTTGGCTATGAGGAATATTTTCATATGGAGCCACAATCCCCTGAAACCCATAGGCAACTTATTGTTCTCCATATCTTCAAGACTTTTTCATGTTCGACTGAAAATGAAGATTAATAGTTTCTGTGGTTTATGTGGAGAAGGGGACAAATTTACATTTTCTTCTTTTCCTCACTCATTTGCATACGGTATGTGGGCTTTTTTCACGGCCCACAGGCAACTCCACTGCTGTCTGCTTACTTTGTTTGATGCAGTGTAATGATGCCAAGATTCAAATGAGGCCTTTTACTGTTTTTACAAGTCCACATGCTTAAGTAAGGCAACCAAGTGATTTAGCATTGTTAAGTAACATATCAGGTGTCCCTTCTTAAAATTTAGTTAAAAGTCCTTTTAGGGCTGGGTTGGATACTGAGATCCAATACCTGATTGCCTGAGTACCTGACCAAATGATAGTGCCCCATTAGTGCCACGTCAAGGTACGTTTTGAAAAAGCTGCACAGTCTATGATTATGGCTGGGAGAAAGCCAGAAACCCAGACAGACACAATGTCTGCTATAAAATAATGTTTAAATAGTTCTTTTATTCATGATATCATGACATTAAACATCGTAGGGAGGATGTAAGAAATGACACAGCTCAGCCCCAATCTGTTTGTCACTGTTCTGTCACAAATAGTTCCCTGTTAGAACAAAAGCACAGAAAGTCACTGAATGACTGCGAGGAGGTGAAATAAGGCACCTTTCTTTCTCTCTCACAGCTGTGACACATGCAAGTTACCAAAGAAATAATGGAAACTTCACATTATCACAACATGGGAACCTGTTATGTCTGAACCCAATCCTTCAGGAGCAGGTTATAACCTCCATACAATGAGCCCATACAATGGGAGGTAAGTGCCTCTTAACTTCCCACGAGGTCACATATTTGTCTGTGATATGTGTGTTGATAATGGCCTAATAACTGACACTGTGTATATTTGCTTTATGACTGAGCTGAAACCACATTTTTAAATGTGTTTGCGCTAACTAAAGACAGTTCTTTCAACATCTCATCTACGAAAGGATTTGGTGCAGATGAATGAAATCTGTCACTTTAATTTTGGCTACAGTGTCCTGTCTGGCGTTTTTCCCGAGAACATATTGTCTTGTCAGCCCCAGGGGGTGGATGGGAGAGGAGGGGAGAGGATGTTCGAGGCGCTGTCATTCTTAAACTTCTATTGATCAGCAACCTAAGTGCGATCTCTAGTCTTCTAACTTTCCTTCACTTCTCCATTCCTGCTCAACTTATTGGCACATTAATCCCAATCTGCAGTGGCTGCCATAACACAGATTGCATTAGCTGCTGAGTGATCAAATTAAGTGCAAGCACGCTTTCCCGCCTCCGCAATCAGTGACACTTTCCGATGGAGACAACTACACGCTTACAATCAATTTACTACCCTAATCTAATCGAGTCGCTCACACATATACAGCTCGGTGCACTGTTTTATTCCTTGCACATGTGGTATCTTGGAACACACACACACACACACACACACACACACACACACACACACACACACACACACACACACACACACACACACACACACACACACACACACACACACACACACACACACACACACACACACACACCGTATTTTCATGCATTTGAATCATGCCCTGATGCACATGCTTCAGTGCATCCACAAATAAATACATTTGCCTTCACCAGAAGCTCGCTGCCTTCCTTAATGCGTGTTGGTCAGGAGGTAGAGAAAATGTACAGCATCGAGCAAAGAGCAGACAAGAGAGGACCCTGACATTTAATCAAAAGCATTTATCTCTCGAGCAACTTCACAAGGAGACGAAGAGTATGTGAAGAGTAGCACAGTGGGGCAGGCAGCGAACACAATGCCAATGTGCTCAGTGTGGGATGAAAAAAGGTTCACTGAACAACTCCAACAACTCATCAGCATCACTGGTTTACAACACACATCACTGTTTAATGGAATACAGTATATTGAAAGTATGAATGAAATTACTGATAACAGCATTGATATATATATTTACAACATTTACACTTATTATAACACTTACCTACTGTACGTACCCGCTATCTGTATAATGAGCTTGAATATTTGTTGTAATATGTACAGATGTTTTATCTCTAAAAGCATCTAGAGTCACTCATTTCCACAAACCTTATTTAAAAATGTCTAAATTGATCTAAATGAGGAGATCTGTCTGAATGATTTTAAAAAATATAGTTAAATGGCTTTGTAAAAAGACAAGAACTAACTAGTCGGTATGAAAACGATAAAATATTGCAGTACAGGTCCCAAACTTAAAGATACAGATTGTCTGACATCAATTCATCAATATTAACCATTGCATATCTTTTTTTTTCCACCAATAATTTTACAGATTACCTTGTTAAACCAATGACCAAAGTTTGCATCTATGATTCTGTTCACATGTTATTTGCAAAACACTAATGGCGTCACTCTTTGATCGTTAATCAAAGCAAATATTTAACCACTTGGATGTGCAACAATCGTTCCACAGGGAGCGAATAAACAGAATCAATACTTGTACCCATTAAGCTGTTCTTGAGGCTCCACAGTACAAAACAGTGATGCCTCATCTCTTTTAATGAGGGACGGTTCACAAGGCATCTTGAACACACAAATGTTGCCATTGCATCTCCAGGCTGCTGCTGTGACATGCAGTGAGTGTGCTTGCCGCAGGGTGCATGGATTTAGCATAAAAGATGAAAAAAACAAAACAAAACAAGAACAGACATTTTATACTGATTGGCTGTGAACTATGGAAACCGACAGGAAATAAGAGAACTAAACTTTCACTTAGACACAAAAATCAGACAAGGTGGTTCTGGTTTTGTCTTTCAGAAAATGCTGACATGAACCATCACCGACACAAATTTTGCTGTTATATGTCAAGTGAGCTGAACTTTAGCTGCAGAACCAACATTAGGGGTATGTCTGTACCGTGCCTGTGTTGGCTGTTGATGGGGACGTTCAGATGCAAACAGGCTTTCTATGAACACGACCACAGAAAATGTGAGCAGCCTCAGCATGCCTTACCACTGTTGCAGAAAAGTTTTTCATGCTGGCTGCTTCAGAAGTTGATGGCGTGCCACACACACAAAATTGAAATTCTGGGGTCTTGCCATGAGCTGCATGTGTACCACACCTCTCCGGAGGGAAAAGGAGAAGAAACCAGCGATAACACCAGATACGCAGGTTAGGTGTATTCAAACTTCCATATTGCTGGAGGTGGAAATCGGCGTGCATTTGCCTAAACGTATGTTCGTCATGACCTGGACAGGATGTATCCAGATACTAACCAAGGCTCCAGCAAAATAAATTCACTCAAGTAACTAGTTACGTATATACAGTATTTCAGTGCCACAGCCATGAGCATAAAATGTTATCATTCATCATTGTCTCGACTTGTCCAGGGTGTACCCCACCGTCTGTCCGTTGATAGCTGGGATCGGCTCCAGCACACCCGTGACCCCTGACTGGAATAAGCGGCAGAAGATCATTGTCTTGTTCATTGTTGAGACGAAGCACTCATCAAAACACTCATCATCATTTAACATCCCAAGCACCTCTCAAGCTTCTAAGAGGTTTCATTTGCAGTTTAGAGACACAAATACGAGTGCCTGCTTTGTACGTCAGGTATTTATACACATGTGCATGTAACATTCACTGACGCAGTGTCTCAGGTAAAGGTAAAGGAGGAAGACGAGATAACAGATACAGGAGCATTGCTTGCTTAACTCAAAGTCAGCATACAGGACAAACCAACCTCTGAAGAACCTGCACTCACTTCATTGCAGGATGGAATTCGCATCAGAAATTCACATAAAAGAATAAGACCACAGAGCCTGTCCATGTGTAAGCTGACCCAACTACCAATGGAGGTCCAGGACAGACCTTATCTCCACAAGTCCATCCTTCCACAGACAGCAACTTCAAACAGATAGATCTGGTCAGTCTGAGACCAAACACCCAAGGAAGAATTGCTTCTTAAAGGCCGTGAACTTCTGGTTAAAGGCCAAGATGTTCTTGCTGACTTAGCTGGATGTAATCAAGTCAATAAATATCTGACGAACAAGCCACTTGACACCCACATACGGGATTCAGTGTCTGTGTGTATGCGCGTCTGTAGCAGGTAGCATGCTTAACTTAGCTTAGCAGTTTTCTGTGGTTAGCACATCAGTTTAGGTGGATTGTTTGGCATGCAATAGCTTGCAAGGTGAATACACTTTAAAAATTTGCCCACAAGTGCTTCTAAATTTGAGCACTGGGCACAATACAAATTGGAAATGAATGAATGAATTTGTGCACATGCAGAATTAATTGATGTCGTTAATCTTTTGCTGGAGCTCCATTAAAGCCCAGCTAGTTTCAGTGCTTATACTGTGTATATTACAATATATATAATTTTTACATATTCCCAGAAAAGCAACATTTAGCCCACTCAAGTCTTGACTATTAATACTTATGTACAAAAAGCCACTCTGCAGATAGGTGAGAATTTGTTTGTCTAAACAACAAGGAAGGCTGGGAATTCCTCTCAGAGAGTAAAGGAAAAGCAGCCATTATATGGAGGTCTGGGAGGAGAAATGGGGAGACAAAGCTTGAGCATATCAGAGCTTTGCAGGAAAGTAAGAGAAAAAAGTGATGAACTGTCATCAGCGTCATCGAAGTCTAAATATAGCACTGTGCATCTACAAGCCAGTGTTTCCTCCACAGACTGTCAAGCGGCAGATGGGGGATATCGAGGCATACTAATTGTGCACACATATGACAGAGTATTTTCGGTGAGAATCTGCCACTCCTACTTGATTGCTGTGTTTCTAATGACATGGTAATTATTTTTGAGAGCACAGAGAAACAAGAACTGAGTGTTAACCAATAAAAATGTAATGTAGGGAACAACGCGGTGGAATGGCAGCATTAATAATGAAGGAGACTTATCCTGCTCTCACCACAACTTGCATTTTAAAGCACTCAGACACACACAAACCATGCGGGCATGCGCCTTCTCTGACTAAAACATTCTGCAAAGCTCACAAGTAATCAGTCTGGGAGAAACGCGCTCACTCGCAAACTCACACTTCACTTATTGACTCTCATTTCACCTTCTGCACTTTGATGGCATTGCAGCCACAACTCCTGCCTCACGGCGCCATCCCACGCAGAAATCGCACAGAGCGCAGTAACGGGGAGTCTGCACCCTGAGCCTAGGAGGCATTAAAGATGTAGAGGGGCTGAAGAGGATCAAAGCAGGTGCGATCCTGCCACGCCTTCCCCCCGCCTTCACTCCCCCCCCGGCTTCTCACTGCCTGACAAAGGAGCAGGGAGGGTCAGTGAAGAACTATGGAAACAAATTATGATGCTGCACATACATTTTCTTTACTGTTGACCAATAATATCCTGTTTTGAGTCTGAGGTCTGCTGATATAAAAATCATGGCATGATCAGAAATCGCCAATTTTGTGTTGAAGAAATTCACAATTTACTTTGTTTTTATTTTCCTCAAGTGACAGTAATGACATTTTTCTTTTTTCACTTTTCAGCCCGACTGCTTCATGGGTCTGGTGCCAGTGTGCTATTAAAACAACTCATCACCTCAACAGACAGAACTCAGCTCATACACACCTCCTTTTGTGAGGCAAAGTGTGAATGCGTGGGAGAGAAAACGACTGGCTTGATCATCATAATTATACTATTACAAGTGAGTCGAACACACACAAACGGTCAGACAGACGACCTCTGTGTGTGTGTGTGTGTGTGTGTGTTGTAAAAAAGAGACAACTCAACACCAGCAATCTAAAAAAAAACCTAATAAAGTTAGATTCCATTCCATTGATAACAGCTACTGCACAGACAATATGACAACAAAGATATTTATATTCACCATCCAACCAGGGTGAAGAGCACATCGGTTCCTGTTTACAGGGCAGATCAGTGCAGTTCTAGCAGACTAACACCTAATCAGGGCATTCTAATGAAATATAGATGCTGTGGACAAGCGAAATTCATTTTATATTTTTCAGTTTAACACATGGTAACATCAGAGATGTTTGAAAAGAGGAACTGCTGAATAAACCATAAGCAGAATGGAGGTGAGGAATCAAAACTGTCACAGTGGAGCATGAAGTGGACACTTAGTACAAGAAAACACACAGCAGCTACCAACTTCTTTCTACCAATATCTCTCCTTTAACGTGTCTTCACAATGATGGCCCGCAGCAGACACACTGAAGCCAATAGTTTGTCCTCTTCAGGACCTCTCACTGAGAAGGAAACCCCCAAGTGCTGTATAATTGTACAAGTCAGACCGTTCCCCACTTCCTCTCATTTCCTCCTTGATTTTGCTGCACATTCCACCCCATTCCCTCCGCATATATAACGTTTCATTTATTCATCGAATGCAATGTGTGCAATCGACATACATACAGTACATTAGGCAGAATAGAGAAGAACTACAAACACCAGATGATATATTCAAGAGTGTTCATACAGACACATTTCATTGATATGTAAACTGCAAGGCAAAGAAAAAAGAACCATGATACCACATGGAAGGACAAATAATAACGTAGAGAAAGTAATAGTGCTGTTATGACGCTTAAGGCTTGCTTCAGATAAATGGATTACTAAATGGAGCGAAGCTATCAGCTTCTCATCTTGTTTCCGAGCAAAGGGACTACTGTGAGTTTTGTCTGAGGCAGCCACCAAAATAGCACCCCCATTATTGTTAACTTCCATTCTTCAGATCCTGAAAAGGTGCTTTCACAAAGATCAAACAGGGATTGCCTAAATCCCTTTAATATAGCGTGACAGCTATATCTTCATCCTTTCAATTTCCCTCCTTTCACCATCAGCCTTCTTCACCAGGAGTTGAAACCACTCCGGGCACCCAGTTCTGATGCGCCCAATGCTTCGATTTGACATGAATCACCACTTCCTCTGACATCGCACTGTTCCCATAGATTAAGTCATAGCCCCTGATTATTAACAGCCCATTAAAAACCTCAGGATATAAAACATCCCACTAGCTGCATAGTCTCTTAAGCAGCAGATGTATTACCTTCTGGTGTGGTGTGTTTTACATGGAAGAGATAAATCAAGGTAAGGCAGTGTAGAGATGATGACGCTGGGCTGGAGAGAAAACATCCAAGCTCACAGTTATGCACTTGACCTGCTCTCTGATATACAAAGTACAGAAGGAGGCAGAAGGTGTTGAAACGCAGAGGGTTCGGCGTGGGGCCAGAATGTAAATCCTCCTGACCAGTCTGACCTCTTACACCTCTTACTGTCTCCCTGGTGGCATCTTTTTTAATTAAAGCCAGTCCTGTAAGCCACTGACCAATATTCATCATCATTCTCGGCCAAACCCTGGCCTACAGCATGGAGACGTGAAAGGTCACCAACTGTCCTGTAGCTGCTTATCTGCTTATGTGTCTTCAGGTCACACAGGCCTCAACTTCCATTGGTAAGTAGTAAGACATACAGCATCCAAACATTAAAAAAATGTAGTAATTAATTGGTTAATTACGACTTTTAAATGACTTGATATAAAGATGGCTGATAATTCCAAACGAGCAGCCTCAAACTTCAATGACTTGGCGTCACTGCTCTCAAAAATGATCAGTCTCTGATATGAGCAGCCAGCTGCCAGCTGAAGTGTAGAGGAACCTATCAAAAGCCACATTTGTTACTGGATGTTGTATGCACCACATTATCCATTGATTTTAAATTTGAATAGTGCACCTGCCATCGTATTTTCTTTTTTTTTGGCAAATTGTCCCTCCTAATAACTCCAAAACAATATCATTAGCATTTCAATATTTTCTCCTCTCCATCGTGATCAACTCCATCTCCAGAAGTGACCAATGAACCGTGTGAAAACTTCACCTGGTGGAAATTGGTATTTTAAAAAAAAAAAGAAAGAAAATGTCTCCATATGCACCATAAAAAGGTCCAACTCAATCAGATTGTGTGGTGGGTTTTGCAGACAAAATACAGATAGAGGGATGTTTTCTCAGTTGTGTTGACAGTGTACCTGCTCATTCACGTCAGTGTCATCTCTGGTTTGGTTCAACAACAACATATTCCCAAACCAAAGCTGCAGGCTGCGACCATTTTCCTTGACGTTGTCTTCACGCAT
>CAAKHB010007484.1:14044-43577 GCA_901007665.1 Aeoliscus strigatus | reverse complement strand
GTGTGTTGAGCCCTGTATGAACCTTGGACCATGAGCAGATGAGAATATCAGCATGACAACAAATGACAGCAAAACCTGAATTGTGCATTAAAACACAACAGGCAGAATGAAGATCAGCAGGAATGATTCAGGTCATGTCCATATGTGGTACGATAAGTGGATCGTACATATCATGACATGCCTGAAACACAAAATCCTGTGAAGGATGCTGTGAACAGTGGATGATTTAGCAACTAATTACCAATTGTAGGGAGTAGATACTGGTTTAAACAAGGTGCTCCTTCCTTTCAAATTCACTCGTACTTTACGAAAGCTACTCAATTAATCATACACAGCGTATATGCACACATTTCTAGCACATTCATATAGCACCCTCCAAACCACGCCTGTCGAAACCACATTCCATTATTCATTAACCTCACTGTAGCTCGTGTGCTTCGTGCACTCGACACTTTACAACTCAAACTGGGTGTTATTAGTCCATCTGCTGCAAAAGAGCAGCTCCTTAATGACTTGTCACAGCACTCAGATCGACCGATGGACGGCGACAAACCATTCTGCCTTGTGATGGGCACGTGGGAGAGAGTTAAAATGCTTTTCGTGCAGTGGCATTGGCCAGCTTGACAAACAGAGCAGTATGTGCACTTACACTCACTATGATGATGTAACAGCACTATGGCCTAAAAGGAAATACTACTAAATTTTAACACAGGGGGATGTTATTCCTATGCCTTCACACCGTTCAGTCTGTGCACATCGGTGCACGTTAAGAGATCATCCTGCCACCTGAAGTGGGATGTTTCAGTACGAATAGTGTAAAAAAAAAAAGGTCATGAACAATGGTTGTAGAGGATCATAGATCTGGACAGTTGCAACTAAGATATTTAAAGCAATGACTTATGAATAATCCTCTGTGTTCTTTACGGTACACAAACAAAAATCCATCTCAGACTGGAGTTTCACCCTTCTGATCTTTAGCTTAGAGTTCAGTAAGTAAATTATAGCTAATTTCTCCCCTGCAGTGATTCCAGGTCATCCGGGCAGCAGTGAAGACAACTGGCATTGTTCACTGGGTGTGAAGTCTGTGAGGGAACAGTTTCTAGTCGGTGCATGAGCAACGCCTACTGGTGCCTGGGAGCTGAGGAAGAGGGATGTGGGTGTAACACCCCCAGGGCAGATGAAGGAAGAAGAAACAGCTGGTGACCATGTGTACCAGATGAGACAAATGGCAGTCTACAGCAACCTGGACTGAAGTTAGGGGATGAGCCAATCCAAACTGGAAGGCAAATGGCCACTGTCAGGCTGAGTCCCAGTCACGCACCATATTGCTACTCGGGTTCATTATGAATACATGACCATGTATAGAGTCTTTAAGGGATGTGAAGCTGCATCATCCCTAAATGCCAAGTCCAGGATGAAAGTCTACAACACAACCAATTAAGATGTCTCAGGAATCGGCTCATTATTATCACTGGACACATGAGTCCTTGTCATCATTTATACAGCTTACAGTTTTTCACAGTGACGCCAAATTTGCATCAGTGCATCAGTCTGCAACTTCACCACCACATGCCACTGAATCCTATGACGGTCCTTAAAGTAAACAGATGGCCAGAGTGGCGGACATGTGCGTGTACACTCACACACAAGCATACCAAGAAAATTATTCATGCAGTGGGACGCCCCCAAATGAATCTATGTAAGTAAATGTCATCAGAAAATGTCAATAGATTTTTCAGGGCTTGTCCTCAGGACATGGGGCCCAGAACGAGGGCCACGGGACTCAGATGTACCTCAGCAACCTCATCTATTCTTAATCTGCTTTAAAGACTTCATGTGCTCATATGATGAATTAAACAACACAGGAGTGAGGGTCTCAAGACAAGCAAGAGGCAGGAGAGAGAAGTCTGATCACTGCAGTATATGGAAGAAAGAATGACATTCTTAACATGACACAATGAGGAGCACTGAGATAATTCATCAGTAATAATTAACACGTTCACACTTTTTTGCATTATTCCCTTGAATCAGACTTGTAGGTGCAAATCAAGCAATAAAATCAATAGCAATAAAAAGATTTGGTAATCACTACTAACATATACACAGTAGTGTGTACCTCGATGTAGGAGGCAAGCCTGGGGTAGACCCTGTACGGCCCCAGTATGTGGGACAGAGGGGTGGTGCAGGGGAAGGTGGTGGTCACTGCGTGGCTCACTTCAGGCAGACAAAACACCTTGAAGCCAAACTTCTCGTACAGCTTCTGCAGTTCTTCATCTGGCTTCTCCTCGCCCTCACACAGGACGCTGCCTACGACATAGCGGCACTTCTCTGTTGGTCTCTGAGGGGGCAGAGAAGAAAAGGGACATGAGAAGACTGAACAGGAAAAGAACGAGCAGCTGTAAATGTCAATAACAACAACAGCAGCTGTTAAAATAATCACACCGGTTTGGGGGCGCACAGGCTCCGAGCATTTCTTTAAAGCTATAGTGAACTGAACCCATCAATAGGATTCTGCTTTTTAGAAGAGGGTTTGTAAAAAGATTTGTTTGAGGAAGTACTTATAGGAGTAAGAATGATTAAGTATTGACAAGATGCAGCAATATTTAAGAGGACTTGCTATCAGCTGAAGAAGAATAAAACAAAATAAATTATTGAATATCATCATAGTACGTTGTATGACATCAAATCATGTCCCTGTAAAAATGGTAAATTTAGCTTTGCATGCTCAAAAAAGTTGTATGTCAATGTTGGTGATTGGCACAGGGGTGTGGTTTTCATTGATAAAATTAACTGTAGTGCGAATTGATGATTTGCTGTGGCAACCCCTGAAGACGGACAAGCCGAAAGGAGAAGAAGAAGAGGAGTTGTAATAGCTTCTCTAATAGTTTGTAAACAAAAATTAAAAAAAAAAAATTAAAAAGGAAGTAAGCTTTTTAAAGTGGCTGTCGGAGAGAAACAGGGGATGCCGTGTCAAGCACAAACGGTCGAGAGCCTCCCCATATCCATTATCAGCAGTTCAATTCTCAGTGGGGCCGTACTCAACAGATTAGCATCATTCTGCTGTGAAGAAAACTGTAAGCAAAGGTGGTGACTGAGAGCATAACGCAGGAGGTTAATGTTTTCTGAGATAATCAATCAGATTCTTTTAGCAAACAATGAAGTCAACCTCTGCTGGTCATAGAGGCTCATTTAAGGCCCTTCTGCGGTTGGCTTCTTCTTCAGACTAACCAGATCTGCGCACTCCTTTTACAGTCGACGATCCAAAAAGACTTCATCGTATTACACTGTCAGTTGTTTCATCTTGATTTAATGTATAGACTCAAAGACAATTCATGGGAGATGCAAATGCGTAGTGTGGAAGTAAAAATTGAAATCCTTGATTTCAACTTCTCATAGTTGGAGGTGTCACAGCACCAGAGAGCTGACAGCTCTGGAGAACATCCCGTTCCAGACGGCTAGGTCACATATGTAGCAGTTCAACTCATATTTGTGCTGGAAAACATGTTTGACAAATGTGGCAGAAGCTGTCGCCTTTATTTCCCACCGAGCACTGTGCAACTGTTAGGAAACTAGAACAGGTTTTTGTAAGTTGGGTATTTTACATAAAAAATAGTTTGTGACAGTGAACATTTTTTAGTTGCGCGAGTTGTTCACCAAGACGGTGTTACTGTGTAGATTCACGTACAGAACAGCAGCCTGTAAACGGGCCAAATGACACTTGAGCTGAATCTGTTGAGAAGGAGATTTATTCCTCTTCTCCACCCGCTGTCATTATATTTCATCATGTGCCGACACATCTGCATGCATCATGAAGCCAAACGTCAGTCACAAGAGGATCCGACAGCAAATCTCCCACTCACATCTGTCTGTGCATCTTCCAAAGTGGTGCCACTGAGCAGGACTGGGCCTTTGTTTTCACATATATGTTATTATCTATTACGTCTCCAGTCACTAATGTCAAAAGAATGAATAATACTGTAAAATAACATTCTTACACAGATATGTCAAATTCATGACGACAGCTGAAAAACAGCTGCACGATCATTATTAGTTATGATTAATAGATAAATAATTTGTCTTTAAAAATAACAATAGATGCCAAACGCAATTTTCACAGCACAATGTCTTCAGGTTGCCCCGGGTTGTTGGATCAGTCACACTATGGAGCTAGAAAACCTAACACTTCTGAAAGACAGAAATAGAGAATAGCAACACGTTCCTTGTATTTATGAAACTTCAAATCAAAATGGTTTTTGTTTTTTTTTACCTTCCTATCAAAATTTGTTGTCCTCTACAGATCTACAGATTTTTACCCTTGACAGTCTTACAGCAAGACTATTTAACATTAACACTTAAATCGTTCAAGAATCTAGAAATGAGAATTACATCAGTGATAAATGATAGATATCACCAGTTTGCATTTTTCTATTAACATTTTTTTTATAGAAAGCAGAAATGCATACAAGCATACAGTATTTGAGGTTCATTGTAACAGGACATGATGCATTGTCATGAAATAATTTGAAACCAAGTATAAAAGTTTAGAATTTAGATTTTCAAGATAAAACCTTGGTATGGTCCTTTAAGACCAGCTGCTGGTTCCTGCTCTATGACAGTGTCCGTCTGTGGAGGGCTGGCGCTGAGGGGACACAGATGGGAGCCAGCAACACTCATCCTTGTGTCCCTGGCATCCTCACATAATTATCACATATCTCTTCCATCTCCTTTCTCACATTCTGAAGCTATTTTTGACCACATTGTGCTGCCACTACACCGTGCCATACTGCAAAATTGTTTGCTACAAGAGATATCCGAAATCTATTTGACCGCACAAAAACAAACTCCTGCCTCCTGATGTCTGCATCATGTGGGTAATAACAATGACAGCAGTTGTTCAGCCTGAGTCGATAATCTCCAGTGTCAGCTGACAGAGAGCTGTGCCATCATGTTCAACCATGAGTCAGGCAGGCAGCTTCTTTGGAAACATCTCAATAATCAGAATTGTTCATTCAAGCCCACGTGTGTTGATCTTAAACCTGCTTTTAACACACATGCAGCTATTTCCAGCAGGTTTTGCTTTTAGAGTCACTTACGTATGGTGACATCTATTTGAACAAAATGATGACATGCAGCTCTCCTTCCAGAAGGTCTACTGTCAGTTCTTCCTCACAGCTCCTGACTTGGAACACATTCAACACAGACACCAGGATGTTACATGTCTACTACATGATCCATAAGCACACCCTCAACTCAACTCATGCACCTTACTGCAAGCATGAGGGGGTACTGTTTCTGCAAACCAGTTACAACACAAACATGAGAGCAGTACACCCTTACATGACAGAAAGCAGCAGAAAGAAATGAATGAATGTGTGTGTGTGTGTGTGTGTGTGGTCTCAAACAAGAGGCAGTCAGAGAGCGCAGACCTCCACCAAAACAGCTTGTTTCCACCCTGTATTATTGTCATCCATTCATTTTTTCTACTCTAATAATTTCATTGATGACCATGCCTCTTTCACTCATTTTCCACAAATAGTTATAAAAAAAAAACATTTGCAACCTTGTTACACAAATCATGCAGTCAGAGCGCTATTTTTAATTCTTTAATTTTTTTCGGAGACAGAGAGGAAGGCCAAAGAGGAGGTTTATAGATGCAGTGAGGGAGGACATGGAGGTAGTTGGAGTCAGAGTAGAGATACAGATACAGAGAACAGGGAAAGATGGAAATCGATTCGCTGTGGCAACCCCTGAAGAGGGACAAAGCCGAAAGGAGAAGAAGAAGAAGAATTTTTTTCGGCGACAGACTGGGCTTGATGATGAAATTGATGCTACATCTAATTTGAGCTACAGTTTGACATCACATTGTGATTTTTGAAAGGATTTATGTGAAAGGATTTCATGGCCTTCTGACTGATTTGATATGATTGCATCAAGCACGCTGACAACACTGTATCCACTAATAACACTAATTGTGTAAATCCATCATTACCCAACAATATCCATCAGACTGAGGGGACAAACGCTGTCCACCCACAGCTGCACACTATCTCAGTATCCTGCCATCTCCCAGACACTGCTCTGATAAACTGGAGTGTGTAACTCAAATCAATGATTCACTAACGATATCTTTCTGGACTCCAGCTATCACTCACATCCCACACAGCGGCATGAACAACCAGCAGCCCTGACTGCATCTCATATCAGCTTCCTTCCAGATAACAGAGGGACTGCAGGGCAATTAGGAAACAGAGGGACACCGCTTAACACACTCGTCTGACCCATCCTATCCTTACCCCCAGACTGTGGACGGTGTTTTCCACACTGGGCAGCAATGCTCCAAACGTAGCTATGTTTCCAAAGATCGGTGAGATTCCATTGCTCACAAATAGCCTACGCAGGCCCGCTGTGGCTTTAGATCGTTCCAGGTGAGGCAGAGTATCAGATAATGGAGAGACTGTGGAGCCTTTAACTTAGTAAGGGAAGAACACTGACAGATCACACTGCAGAAAAAAGCAATTCAGTGGACGTCACATTGAGAAATCTATTATATTGGAACCAGGGTTCCCTAAAAGGACTTGAACTCCCCTGAAAGCTGACTTGAACCTATTAAGGAGGTGCTCTGACACATCTGCCATTTTTGTCACAAAAATAAATAAAAGACAATAAAAGGCATCAGTGTGTTTTTCTCTCTTTACAACGCTAATTTAAAACGTACTAATTACCACAGTTCTGCGTGCCTCCACAGTACTTGAGTAGTAAATTGTTTTTCTATGGATAAGGAGTCAGGATTTTCAAACAGAGGCAGCGTAGTGCACTCTTTAGATTTACCATCAGACAAGAGCAGACAACGCTACACGGCCATTATCCTGCTGGAGCAGCCTCCATTGACAGTTTGAGGGAGACAACACAGCACTTTTGGAATTTGTTGCAGGGCCAATAATTGGTGAAAAGAATTCTTGCGGTACAAAATTGAATATTGCAACAGATGGAGCTGTCATGCACGTCAACCCGTGTAACGGATGTATTCAATACGACAGTGGTAAATGGGGGGTTCCCCCAAAAAGTCGCTGTGTTATTTTGACTGTCACTTCACAAAAACTGCACTTTCCTCAAAGAAAAGCTCACCAACCGTGCTGGTTCTACATCCATTTCCTGCCTTTCCTTATAATTAGCAGCCTCATTAAATCGGACACATAGAAGCCAATTCTGGTGAGTGCGTGACCCTTGGGATCCTAAGAAGGCTGCCATTCTAATCTCCACCTGATTCTCTTCAGCCAGGTCTCCTCGGACTCGCTAGGAGAAAAAGCCATTTCAAAAGCAATTCTTTGCTTGGGGCTACAAGAGTCTCTTGACGGATGAGAGCTCTCCAACAATAAAAAGGGAAGGCTGACAGAGGTAATTCTTTATTAGCAGACATGTAATGAGGATTTACACTCTTCATCTTGCCTGCTCTTTGTTGTGTTGTCTCGACAGCCGGCCAGTTGCACATCATCGCTGATGTGTGTGCAGGTCACAGCCAGCGTGGTCAAAGAAGGGACGCAGACAACTCTGCTGAACAAACGAGCGTATCCTCTTCTCTGGATTGGGACCATCTGCATGCTCATTAACTGCCAAGTCATCAATCAGAAAAAAGACTGGGCTGTCTAAACCTAACCCATTAGCATTAAACGAGTTTATCATCAGCTCCTTTGTAGATAAACTGAAATCAATAGACTCAACATGACAGCTTTGCAAACTCCAGAATACACAATACATGTTTGCTTCCATGCAACTTGCCAAGAATTAGATTTTTCTTAAATCTGGCCATCACACGTTTACCCTAGTGATGCGCCCTTCCACGTGTGTTGTAATTCACAAATGTTTTTGTGAAGTGTGTATCGACACTTGTGCCACATGACTGATTTGGGAAACGGTTTAGGGGGTTTGCGTCCGATTTGGGGACAGCTAAAGGCAGTGGCATATTTTGTGGACTTCCACACCACAGTGAAATCACAATTTATGTATGAGCATCGTAAACATCGTTTATTCATTCATTTCAAAGCGTCCCACACCAAAGTCATCATAATCAATCTGCCCGTTTTAGATTTTTTTGTCCACTTGATGGCGCAGTAGTGCAAACAAGGTACCAGGAGTCATCTCACCATCACAAGTTTGCCCTTCATGTTGCTTGTCACAATCAAGAGGCTGTGACCACTGAACGGGTCCTTCAAACCTCTGCAGGTCTGGATCCTCTTCAGAACTCTATGTGGACGAACCAGTAGTAACATATAGTGGCAGGATTCATGAAGAACACAGCAAAAGATTGGCCCAAATGTCTTGTGTGCGGTGGCACTGGATGATAGATAGCATAACACTGTCTTATTACTCAGGCAGCTCTCATTTTCTGTTCAACAGCGGAGAGTGTGATTGTCTTCTGTCTGACCGCAGTGACAGATGTTGGTTAGGACACCTCCGTGCTCCAAGACCCTGCCACCTGCGGAGCAGCAAGACAAGAACACTACAGTATTTTGAGATTGCTGTGATTTGGCTCAGTGTGTCAGAGCAATAACCTGTCTGGGTTGATTGGAAACCATCCATCCCCCACAGGAGGACGAGACAGCAGAGACGAGGGAAGAACCAGAGAGGAAATAGACACTAATGGGGCTGCGGAGCACCGGGACCACAGTTATACTGTGATAGTCTGTTTGCTGCTGAACAACTGGATCTTATAAAACAGGGACGCAGGTGTACTTATCCAGACAGATGCAGAATGGCTATCAAGGAATCAGTGAATGCCATTTTACAGTTTAGGAACCAGAGAAACTCAACCATCAAAACAAATTTTAGGAATGTGCAACAGCTGTTAAAGCATATTAAAGCATTAGTTTGGTAAATTCAGCAGGATTTTTGTTGGAAAGTGTTGGATTCATGTCTAATTATTTGAGACAAGAGGTTATGTTTTTGTAAGCTTAAAATATTTTTTTTATATCTTCATAGGGGCCAGGTCCTCCAAACAATATCGGCTGTGTCTGCATGGGTTTATCGTTTACATCAGGAAACAGCACTTTAAAATGTGACTTTCTTTCTGCAGTCAGACCAGACAAAACATGGCAAATCAGTCTTGTGTACTGCAGTCACAGCTGACCAACACAGCTTGTCCAACAAATCTAAGGTGTAAGCAGCAGTTTTCCAGACACAGTGAATGCCCACAAATATAGGGTTTCAGCGGTGCGGGCGTTTCCACTAGAAGTCAATAAATCTGACACACTGCACCTTAAAACATTATTTAAACTAAAATATCCCATTATGTCCCCCCTTGGAAGGCAGGGACTCAGATCAGATTATGAATCCAGGGCAGTGATGAGGTAGGACCCCAGTGGCCCTTTGAGTCAGGAGCCTGTGGACGTTTTTTTTTTCCTGCCTTGCGCTGTGCAGCTCGTTCCCTTTGGGCTGCACTCAGACTTAGCTGGTAATTACACATGGCATCCTGGGAGTTCTGGCATGTATAATTACTGGCAATGATAAGCAGCCTGCTTGAGGCGGGACACAGTTTTTCTTCTGCCACAGTTGTGGAGGTGGTTCACCATCCCTTGGCCAGCTGGACACAAAAAGGCGCTCCTCCTGCCAGATGTGATGGCGCAAGGAGAAAGTCTCCTCGAATAGAAGACGTGAATGAAAAGAGTTTGCTTCCCTCTCCACAGATGTTTAAGTAGCCCTCCCCACCGCCTTGCCCTCTGGAAGCTGCTCTGGTGAATATTAGTTGTACAGGATCGATCGTGCGACAGATGGTCTTGTTTTACGAATTGTTACTGTTGTTGTCGTTTACGAAATTCTCAAACTGGCAGTGTAATGCACTTAGCCCCCCCTCCCCCAAAACAAAACAAACAAAAAAACAAACCAGAACAGGGGGATTTACTACAGGGAAAGCC
This sequence comes from Aeoliscus strigatus, assembly GCA_901007665.1. NCBI lineage: Eukaryota > Metazoa > Chordata > Actinopteri > Syngnathiformes > Centriscidae > Aeoliscus > Aeoliscus strigatus. The sequence continues at coordinate 33,669 of CAAKHB010007484.1, read as the reverse complement.
AGCATACATTGCATAATATTGACTTGAAGACCTGTGGGACCAGACTTCAGAGTATCAGCGTATTTATTTCTCATTTTATATCCATTTTAAAGTGCCAACTTCTTGCCAGAGATCCCCCTTTCATGTTCCTGTCGACAGACATACACGCGGTGGTAAAATGCTAATAAATCTGGCTGGGAGTGCCGCTCTGCTCAGCTCTGATCAGAAATTCTGATTGATGAAATGGAACGTTGCAAGGCTCTCAAGGTGAGTCAGACTCCAACCAACGTATAACCTTCTTCCAAGGCAGTTCCACACCTCACTTAATCTCCCCCAGACACTCCCATACATGTCTACACATGATGTTTTATTTTCTGTAGCGCTGTGGGTGGGTGTGGGTTTGCTTCAGAAGCTAAAACAAAGCGGGAATTCAGCAGATCAGAGAAGAACCAAACAGTAGCCTCAATACAAACACAGCACTGACTCAGCTGCATTTTGAAAAAAAAAAAAAAAAAAAAGCATCATGGTCAATGGTAAAACCTATTCTTTTATCATCATGCACCATCGAGTCCAACCAAAAGAATCACACTCCATCGATCTAGGATTGCAGTTAGTGTTAGAGCTAGGGTTACCATTACAGCTTCAGTTAAGGTAGGAGCTAGTGTTACGGTTGGAGAGAGGTTACAGGTGGGTTTGACGCTATGGTTACCATCACCATCACGCATGTCTGCCTCAGATCCTACTCTCCTTGAAGAACTTTGAATGTTCCTTCCACACAAGCAGCTCTTCAGAGCACCGACATTATTTAGTCTGTGCACTGGTTACTCCAGGATTCACCCCATACTTGTGTCAAAGCACTACAGAGTGTGATTTTAATGCCTAGCCTAACAAGTCAGTTTGTCTGCTGCTACATTACAGCAACTGACTCCTGTGATCCAAGCAGCTAAGACGTCTGTTCGCTCAGAAGAATGAACACAGGAAGAAAGTGGATTTAGTTCTGGGTTCCCTGAATGCTTGTTATCCTTCTTTGCAGCAAGTAATCTTAAATCTCAGGTGAACGCCCAAGAGATCTGATGCATGCTGAGAGGAAAGGAACGGTGTGATAAAGGCGCAGAGCTACAACCAGTCAAGTAGTTACACAGCACAACAGCACAGATGTGAAAGCTCATTTCTATTTCTCACTGAATTAATGTGAAGAGACTAAGCAGAGGTGTTTATGGATGCTCCAACTTCCCCCAGAAACCCACAGCCAATGGTTATACTGCCACCTAGTGGATAACAGTATGCAGCAAGCACTTGTGGATCTGATCAAATTATTTAATGAAGAATATTTTGCTTTGTGATGACATTCTACTCCTCGTTTTTTCAAGCTCTATACATATAAATATAATTCAAATTTGAATTTTTTCTTCTTAACAATTTAATATAACATAGACTGGATTGGTGCAACACACACTACCGTTCAAAAGTTTGGGGTCACTTATAAATGTCCTCCTTTTGGAAAGAAAAGCTTGTTTTTCGTTTTTTTTTTAATGACGACAACGTTAAATGAATCAGACTCGTCTAGACATGTGGTAAATGACTATTCTAAGCCGTGAACATCTGATTTTAATGGAACATCTACCTACACCTAAAGAGGCCTTTTCCACCAACCATCACTCCTGTGTGCTAATGCTACATGTTGTTAGCTAATCATGTTAAAAGGTGAATGGGGATTAGAAAACCTTTGCCCAATTATGTTTTCACACATAAAAATGTTGATTAGAGAAGCTACAAAACTGGAATTGTCTGGATGACCCCAAACTTTTGAACGGTAGTGTACATGTACAACTTGTATGGTGAAAATATCCACAGTTTGCAAACATCCACTCAGATGTGCTGATCACCTACATTATCTCACAAGTGAAAAAAATCAGGGTGCTCACAGTTTTTGCTCTTTAAGTTTATGGTTGATAAGTTAAACAAGTGTTTGTATTTAGCCAATGTTGCGCTATAAGGCATCTCCTCCTGGAGTTCAGTGTGAATAAACAGACTCTGTAAACTAAGTTTACCTTTGTAAACCAAGACGATGAATCCGTACTAAATGAAGAACTGTTCAGCTATGAGAGTGACTGGAGTATTACTTCGTGGACAAGATGTTCTCTGACCACCAGTCACCATTAACATTAAAGTGAAGAGAGTGAGTATTCATTCTCATTTATTTATAAATGTTAATTTATGTCCACAGGGAGATCAGATGTTCACACATGTTAAGAGACTTTAAAACATCCTGTCACGTCTCCTCAACAAACAATTATCAACAGCAGAGAACTATTAAAAGCTTTTCAATGAGCCACTTTCCACCACGTCCCATTGATGTGACTCACAGTCTCCATTAGACATTGGAAAAAAAAAAAAAACTTTGCCGTAACAAGACAAAAATACTGTCTCATTTTCCAACATTGATAGATTAATTTGTAATGAACTCAATAGCTGTATGCCTATATGTTGCAACTCCTAAACACAGGTCTTATTTTAAGTCGCTGACCTTTGCTGTCAAGTGTGTGTCTTTCCATCGACACGTCCTGTGTCACAGTGTTCTTGGAGCTAAAGCAGTATTTATTTTGCCTCACTGGTTGCCAGTAGGTTTACTGTGTGTACCAAAACAAGCACAGTGCTCAGCTGATACTGAGCAAAAAATACAATATGGGTCAATGCTGCAAATCTAAAGAGCTGCGTGGTTAGTTTTGCTGTTTAGTCATGCAATAAGCTATAAATAGAAAAAAGTGTCTTCTGCAAACTGCATATGTGTATTCAGCTGGAAACCCGAGGAATATTCGCAGCTAATAAACAGCTGTTGTTTGCAAACATGTGCTGTTGACTAAACTTGTGATAAACTGTATAGGGAGGGATCCATGGCACTGACCACAGATCTCCGCTGTGCAATGCTATTCGTTTGAAATCTAGTTCTGCAGGAGGATTGGCACAATCAGAAGTTTCTCACAAGAAGTGCACATTTGATTTCATCCGTCAGCTCTCTTCAGCCCCCATGTGAGGCTGCGTTTGGCCCGTAATCAACAAAGTCTGGTTGCCGTCTTTCAGTTAGACACAGACCAGTGCTGAAGCACCCTGGAGCCACGGATGAGAAGGGGAAAATATCAACAGTGCAACGTGGCATTGAACAGCTGACTGGTTTCTTCAAACCAGCCCCTTCAAAAAAGCTGTGGTTTAACCATTTGGTGCACAAATGTCAACTTGATAGTTTACTGCAAGTCACTTCTACAAGACCTTCTGACAGGACTGCTGCTATTGAGATACATTCCTCCTTTAGGAGATCCTCACTGATATAGACTGTCTTAGAAGTGAAAGGGTTAATCGGTTAGTGTAGACAGAAGAACATCAAACTGCAACAACTTTGGAGCAGTTTTTAAAGTTGCTTTTAAGCATCCAATAAACTAGTGACCTTTCAGGCAAAAGGCAATTTTCACCGTCATGGGAGACTGGGGGGGCAATTCATTTATTTTTCTGTGGTAAATTTAAAATGGGTGAATATGGGTGAGCATGTCTTTGGACTTTGTGTCCATCAGCGTTGTAATTATTTTTAGTTTCAAAGGTTTAGACATAAACATACCTGGCTCCAAAATGACAAACATACATGGATATCTGCGTGAAATAATAAATATGCGAATACTAAAGTTAGACGCAGGCAGCCATGTATAGATACAGAAATATTGTTAATGTGTTTTAAACAGTAGCAATGTTTAAAACAAAGCTTATGGACATTAATATACACTGTTTAAAAAATAAAAAGCTTTTGGCAGATGTCAATTAGTACAATATTGTGGAAAAGCTGAAAATGTGTTTGTTTGTTTTGTTTCTATGGGGCCGATTGAGAGAACAGCCCCTGAATTACTGATAAGATAAATTCAAATACATGAAACATTCAAGGAAGGTGGATTTAGTTTGACTTCTGTCAGTTTATGTGAAAAGTTGTCCTCAGCTTTCCATCCCTGATTTCTGAGAGGGATCCTTGGTCCCTTCATCATGGACTCCACAGCTGCAGCACCTCACGTGTTGAAAACTGACATTTTAGGCACAAAACAATCCGATTAAACACAAACTAATAATTGCAAGTAAAATCTGTGAGTGCCCTTTCAGCCTGTGCCCAGGTCAAACAAAACGTATCTCCCTCGGTGTAATATCTTATCAGGAGACGAAGTACACTGCGTTTTGTGGTTATGTCAGGAGGTCAGGTGCAACTCGGTCCTGGGGTCTCACCTGCTTGGGGTCATCGTAGAACACCCCGATGGAGCTCTGCTTGGGCCCGATGCTGCAGGTCTCCGTGTAGGCTGCGCCACAGTCTTTGTACGATCCCTCTTTGAACTTGTAGGCGATGGTGATGTTTCTGACAGGAGGTGGCCCAGTCTTTATCACCACGTCAGACAGCAGACCGGAGTACAGCACAAAGCCCCCAACCGTCACGACCAAACACACCAGCAGGACGACGATGAGCAGCACCAGAAATAAATCAGACATGATGTCTTGAGGCGGTTAATTCCAGCTGATGCCAAGGTAATGAGCACAGACAGACACCGAGCTGCAGCGAAGTCAAACGGCGGCTACACGACGGGAATACAGAGGGTCAAGTACCGAACGGGCTGTCTGGGTCCCGAAACCCGCTGACAACAGAAGACACGCTCGTTCAAGTCGACAGAAAAGGGTTTTGTTGACGGTGTTTTCCAAACACTTGGTTATGCTTCCCGGATAGACCATTCTCCTCAACCGAAGGGGGGCGTGGGGTTATGTTCCTTTTCACGTACCATTTATATAAATCAGCAGTAGGAAAATTAAAATATTTAAGGATTAACGTAATTTATCAAGTGATTTTCATCAAGGTTTATTCATGTACATTTTATTTGCTGTCTACATTGCACATATTCATGGATAAAGTACCCCCATATTTTATCATTGTGGTTCAACCCACAGACCGCACGTATGACCAATGGAAAAGAGTTTTCTGTTTTATTTTTTTTTGTTTGTCTCTGATTGTCGTCCTTGATAGACTTTTATAAAATATCATATATTATCACATTATCACATATTTCAATACACCAAAGAAATGGAATTCATTCTAGTCAGTTGGTGCAGACAATGTAAATCCAAGTAAGTTTCAATAAAAAGTACTGGTTCAACGTGGACATGTATTGTTTTGTTGTTGTCAGCGGGTCAATTGTGTCCACATCTGTCAGGCCTGCAGGACAAAATCCAGCACAATGTCTGGACTTTACCCTCAGTATTCTGTTCATGTACAGTGGTGTACATGGTACACACAAGGGAGGATGATCTGACCCTGTGCTGTTTACAGCACTTATGCAATATCCAGAAGTCACTGTCACTGAGTCATCAGTCCATGTGTATATTCAACTTCAAATTAAGGAGGACAGGAAAGACAAAATTCCCTGGAATAATCCACATACTATCTAAAATGTAATTTCCATTCAAAGGATTAAGTCACAACCAAAGGTTTAATTCAGTAAATGGATGTGATGTCAATTAAAATGTTGTTTATCGATAAGGCTACTTGGACAATTACTAGACAAGGTCATTTCCATGGTGATGTGCTAAAGTGACATGGATCATTAAGTTGAACTCAAAAGCATTTGAACTGAAAATGTACATTCATCACCTGCTCAAGCCTACAGAATCTTGTGTACGGTAATAAATATGGCAGTAATGACCTGAGAATTACTGATTGCTTGCCTTCATTTCCAGCTTACACTAATCACTGCAGTCACTCTTTACAGGGATTTACAGGGAACAAAGATCTCAGTGTTCCCTTGTACTGTGCTGTTCTTTCGTCTTGCTTCATGAACGGTAGCTGATTTTAGAAAAATAAAAATATCTGTAATTTAATATCTGTAAAAAAACACGGAATGACAATGTATGTAGACAAATTAAATGACTGCTAGAAATAGAAAATATGTTTAATACATAACAAACTAAATCACAGGGGGACACCTCCTTGAAGACCTAGGTCACACTTCCTGTCAACACAACTGTCAGGAATGGAGGGAACCCCATTCCAGAGCAGCAGATGTCCAGGACTGGTGGAGAGATGGAGCAGAACTTCGCTCCTGGATATTCACAGTTGACACCCCACCCCATCTGCTCCCTGGACACCTCTCAGAGAGGCACTGGATATGTGCATGAAACCTGAGACTTGGGACCTGTTGCTTTCTTTCTTTTTCTTCTTTTCTTTCTGAGAAATGAATTTGACACCACCACAAAAATATTTGCATCATCCTGTTGCTTGCCGATAAACAAACCAATACATGTATGGAAAATATAACTCAGAATAATCCCAATAAAAACAAATGTTTTATTTTTTGACAAACATGCTCTTCACTTCCCAAACTCTAAACATATAAAAAAGCCATATTGTGTTTTCAACATAAAGGAAATCTAAATGTATCTCTTAATGCATACATGCATGAACTGTAATGCTCAAACTTGAACATTTGTCATATTGCAGACAACATGTCAGTGTGAAAAGACCCGAAAACCAACTTGGGACTTGCAACCTCAATCCCTCCTGGGATCAACCTCAAAATCACCTTTTGTTTTTTTTTTACTTAGAAAGCATCAATCTGAGTCATCTGATATCCCCTGATCTCCATCTTCCTCTCTGCTCGTCTTCCTCCTTCTCTCGGAATCACTGTTATGGTCCTAAAAAAGAAGCACAAAAGAAGCAACTGAAGTTATGAACGTCCTTACATGATGAAAAAAAATCCAGATCCACTTCTGGGAACTGATAATGTATCAAGATTACTTGCTACAGAAGTCAAGCATTGACATATCTTATCAGTGCATTCCCTTCTGCTGTTTCAACTGCCTGTTAAACTGACCTGTAGAGACGTTAGAGTAATGGGCAACCACGTGTCCTGACACCTTCTGCTCCCACTGTTTGTTTAACCCCATTTACAAAGTCTTTGTTTTTTCATAAAATTCTTTCTCTGAATGCCTAAAGCATCCGATTAGTGAAGTTAAATTACGACATGACTGATGTAAACAATAAGACAATGAGGATTTTTTCGGAGGATTTCCTGCATCAGATCAAAATGGTGGATACCTCATCCTCTGACTGCTCCTGGTGGAGTAAGGAATGGTGCTGCTCCTCATCCTCCTCTCCTTTCTCCCCTTCCTCCTCCTCTTCTTCCCCCTCCTCACTCTCTGAGGACCTCTGAGAAAGAATTTCCTCACCCTGCAGCACAGGTAATTAGAGGTTGGATACTTATTTGAGGTCATGACACACATCAATAGAGCTCCAATCATTTCAGACCTTCAGATTACGATTCTTCAGGTTGCCCATCCAAAATGCCTCCTGGCAGTTGTTGAGGGTCAGCATGGCCTTCACTCTGTAAACAAACAGCTCCAGACTTTTCTTCAAGGCTGGAACGTGGTTGGTTAAACTTGTATCCTGGTGAATCTGAGCATGAGCAAATAACGACACGATTAATGATAATTACCACAAGTTAAATCTGGTCTGATTATTCTTAGTAGTAGTAGTAGTATTAAAACGAGCAGAGGCAGCACCGTGATCAGTAGCTACCTTAGAATGTCCACACATGTGATGGAGCTGTCGGGTGCTGAGCTGGAAGGTCTTCAGCAGGCTTTGGACGGCCTCCTTCAAAGGACACACAGTCACATTTGATGTGTTTTCATACAACAAAGACACTTTTTGTTCTCTTCCACAGTTTAGTGCTGGGCTAAAGGCAGAATACCAGCCCTGAAAAATAAGATATTGCGTAGGTTTTTCGTTATAGTGAGACTGGAACATCAGTTTCTTTTCCAGAAATAATTATGACAAGTATTTTAAGGATGTAGCCAAGTTACGCATTACTTACTTACTTACCTATTTACAAATGATAAACACAATAGCGGCCAGCTTAGTGGCACATACCTTGTGCCTCTTGAAACTGTGGTCAAGCAGCGGCATCCCCAGCTTCAGAAAGGACTCCAGGATGAGGCGGCCATACTAAACATACAAACATCGGTCACGACAACACAACTGCCTGGAAATGAGAAACACTCCTCAGGGTGTAAAGTAAACTCACCTTTAAGCAAACACTGAGCACAGGCCGTGAATCAAACACCTGGATGATGAGGATGAAATGGGTGAGTGGACCAACTTCTGTATGGTGAAAGTGAATGATAATGAATATGCGATCTGTGATGCTGCACCTTAACTAGGTTAACCAGGACGTGAAAGTCTCTGACCGCCAAGTTCCATGTCACCAGCTTCTCGCTCTGCGCCTAAAGGAAGGATGTAGATCACATGGATTTATTTCTTAGAGCATGTTCAAAGAACACTCTGTATGGTGTGACACCCAGTGGCAGACCTCAATATTGTCAGATACATTGCCAGGTGGAATCTTCCGGATAGCTTTTTCCAGCTCTGCCATCAAGACTTTATAAAACACCAGGAATGTCTGCCTGGAGAACAAAAAAAACAAATCAAGGGCAAACAGGTGACCTCTGAAGACCCCCTCAGTACACCGGAGGACTGACGGTGAAGAGGATTGTACCTGCTGAGAGTGGGCCAGGTTTCAGAGCTCTCATCTTTCGATGCATTCAGAATCTGTGGGATTCCCTCTCCGACGATTTCCTCCACTGCCTTCAGAACATCGTCAACATGCACCAGGTAGATGCTGCAGAGGGCAGATACACACTTTATAATCATATCGATTATTGTCTGAGGTAAACATGGTAATGAATCGTGTTAATTATCAAAGTGTGTGATTAAGAATGTGCTAAAAGCATACAATCGTGAGACTATATGAATTGGTTAATTGAGCAGCTAATTGCATGCAGTTAGGTAGGACAGCACATCAGCCTTGAGCTCATTCCTGTGTGTATATTCATCATGTGGTTGACGTCCATTGATTTTGCACACGACTGACATTTATAACAAGCAGACACACCTGATGAGATTGTGCAGTGTCTCATTGAATTTGTTCCCACGTTGCTTCTCCCCGCTGGCTGTGACCCAGACTTGACTCAGGAAATGTCGTGCTAGAGAAGCTAAAATGAAGAACCAACCATGTATGAGCATTGGACAGTGGAGAAGCCGCTTCGTACGAGATAAGGTGATGCTGACCAGTCTGCTGTCTGAAAGCTGCAGGGTTTCCTCCTCTCTCTGTCACTGTGATCAAAAGCCGGCAGAGACTCAGTGCCGTGCTGAGGGTTGGAATCGTGCTTTGGAAGTTCAGCAGGTACTGAGAGCTGTGTCTGGAAAACAACAGACAAATCCACTTCATTGTGACTTTGAAAAGATGACATTTATTTACTGAAGTAGATCTGCAGCAAACCTAAACCTGTTGTTGTGACATTAGTCCCCATCAAATAGTCTGCAGGAGTAGATGCTTTAAGCAGGAGTAGATGCCAAGAGATCCTTACTCACTTTACCAGCTGCTCCAGGTTCAACTCGGCTCCTCCTTCTATGAGACGTCCTGCCAAAACTCCCAAAGCTTTCTTCAACAAGCTCCGATGGCCTGGCTGGCTGAATCCAGACCTGACAGACAAGGATCAGGGACAATTTCCGAAAGGGCATTTTACACTGAGCTGCTGCCTCATGGATTCAAAGGACGTGTGGTGCTCCTCCTCCTCACCAGCTGAAGGTGGTGTTCAGGACCTGGAGCAGCAACTGGTAGCATGAGGACATTAGCTGGTACTCCTGAATGTCTGTGGCTGGTCCGTCCACAATGCCATTGTTTTCAGACAACAATGTCTGAGGGCCATAGTGAACAAGAGGTAAGTAGAAGGCTGGGATGTTTTTTCCTCAGGAATCTACAGTCCTATCCTGTACCTGGAAGTGGTGGTGGCAGTTCTCTAAGTGCGTGCAGAGGGCAGGCAGCAGCTCGATGCAGAAGGACGCAATATCCTTGGAACTCCTCTGCTGTATGCGGGAGAAGCCCACACTCTTGTCGGCTCTTCCCTGCACAACGACTCGCTGAGTTACTACAAATGTCTTGTGTAAAGTTAAGGATTTGAAGACAATCCTACCACTGATGAATTGCTGTGTAATGTGACAGAGGGACAGAGTTACTAGTAAATGTCCTATTTCAACATACATTTGACGCAGTAGTGTACCTTGAGGAAAGGGACTCTCTTTGCAGGAGCAGCTGTGAGACAGAACTCCAGTTTGCGAAGCATATCCTCCAGCAGGAAAACCAACTCAGCAGGACCCAGCAGAACCTCTTCTTGAACCTCAGTAATGTGGATTTAGGACACTGGGTCACCAGACATGTTTTAATCTGCGGACTGACTGCGCTGCTTTATTCTACGATGAACTAGCCCAGTTACCTTGACATGTAGAGAACTCATCTGATTCCTTGTCTCACCTTGGTGTGGAGCTCAGAGTCCAGCACTGTGCGTGATATCAGGCCACACTGCAGCATACTCAGCACCTCCACGTCAAGCTCTCGGAAAAACGGCCGGTATGACACCAGACTAACGCCCTGCCGCGTCTCCTTCTCTTTCTCCTTCTCAGGCTGCTCCTTCAGTATGAGCAAACATTTTCATCTTAGCTCAGTGACATCAATATTTAAAATAGATCCAATCAGACCTTTTCCAGCTGAGTTTCTTCTGCCTCTGTCCCCTCCTCAAGCTGAGAGTTGCTCTCCGAGGAGTTTTTGCCAGGGGCCTTCCTCTTCTTTCCTGAAACATCTTTATGACGGAGAGCATGGTGTTTTTTCTCTTCAACACAACTATTGGTTGAATAAATATTCTCTGCTGGATGTGGCTACCTTTCTTTGCCTTCAGAGGAGGGCTGGTACCCGGTATCACGTCTGTGCTTTCTGCATCAAAGTTAGCAATTGGTGGAATATATCCAGGCGTTACTGGAACACAAATTGAAGCAAGGTAAAACTTGTGGACATTCAGGTACGTTTCAGAGTTGCTGGATGAAATACCCACCTGCTAAGGCGCTCTCCAACTGCGTCTGAAGGTAGGTGATGTTCTGCAGACGAGTCATCACCCTCATCTTCATCTCGGTTTCTTCTTGCCTACAGAATGCATTTATGACCTGGAGCGACACACCAGGAACAAAGCTGTACTCACAGGACGCCATGACGCCACATTTAACACAGGAGCATTACCATGCTGTTACCTCTCTGAACCAGTTGATGGTGTGAAAGAGCAAAGTACAGACAAACTCCCTCTCAGCCTTTGACAAGCTCTCCATTTTTTCCACTATGTCCATGTCCGTTAGGATCAGAGGGCACCCTGCGATTCCACAATTGCAGCCAAATTAATTCACGGCGATGTGTTAAGTTTTTAAGTTTGTCTCTCTCACCCAGCAGATCACCAATCCCATCTAGATCTCCCTGGTTCTGTTTTTCCTCACACATCCGCAGCAAACGGAATAATGGAGACAAACATAGAGGAGACACCCTCCTGCTGACATAAAACTGGATGTGAGACACTATTTTGACGAGGAGTTTGAACGGATGGGGGCACGGTGACTGACTTGTTTGCCGTCTTGGTTTGACTCAGCTGCTCCCCTTTGTTCTGAATGTCGTTGGCCAGCAGAGGCAACAGGTTGACTGCAATGACTTCATCACTGTCGTCATACAGGTTGTACATAACCCGGGGAGGAAAGGGGAAAGAGCTGGGACCAACAGGCAAGAGAATGTTAGTAACAGTATTAATCACAAAGATGAACGTTTTTAATCACTGTGACTTCTTCTGCCAGCTGTCCATTACTCACCCCTTTATCTCTGGACCTATATCCACCACAAAATCGTCCTGGAAGTCATCTAAAACTGTCTTTGCGATCTTTTCCTGGTGGGATGAGGATGATACAAACAAGGCTGTAATGCTGAATCATGCAGTGACCACATCCATCAACGCCGACTGTATTCAGACATATCTTAACATATTTTAAAAGTCATAAATATCTGAGACACACCTGCAACTGTGGGTCCAGGGTAGCGTTCAGCATCAGGTTGGCCAGTTCATCACAGTACAGAGCAGTAGCCTCAGGTGAACTTGTACTGCTTGATTGCACTAATTCCAACAGGGCCGCCACCTGCAACAAACATGAAGTTGCCTTAGCTATTTTTTCTATCCATTTCAGAGTCTTGTGGTGTACCTGTCTGAACGATTCCTGGGGCAACGATGGGTTCTGTGTCTCTTTCGCTTTGGGCCTGGATGAGTCCAGAGGGGAAAAACACACACAGAGTGAGAGAATGAACTAGTCTGCCTGTGTATCACCTGTGAGAAACTGCCCGTACCTCAGGCTCGCCATGCTGCCGACTATCATCACGCCACCAATGATGCCGATACGTTTGTACTTGGGCACAGTGCTGGAGAGCTGTTTGCGAATCAATATATGCATGTCATCCTGAGGGCGGAGGGGATGGGGGGGCACAGGTAGGTCAGAAGGGGAAGAGCCACTTGAACAGACGAGCACAAAATACGGTGTGTCTGTGCACCTGGATATGAGAGCCCTGCTGATGTCCAAATGCCAGTTTGCTCAATAGGTGGAAGACTCTACGGATCTGCTGAGGTGAAAGGTTGTCCATATAGTCCAGGATTCCCTGTATCAAATCAGTCAGAGCAGATTCAAACCGACACCAAACAGCGACCAACCTCTACCATATGAAAGCAGTAGGACCACATGTGTTAGCAGGCTACAAGCAGCTGACACACAAAGTTGATCTATGGTCAGTGTATCTGTAACTGGCATAGGCAACATCGCCTGCCTACCTTGACAAAAACAGCATACTGGGCCATTTCTGAAGGTTTGTCTGTAACCAGGCCAGAAAGCAGCTCCAGAGCCATGTCCACCTCCCCACCAACACCACTACACACATGAGTCATCAAAGAGCACACCACCTCCTACAACACAGGATACAATGCAAATCACTCTCTTGTGTGCATGAACAGAAACATCCGTCCATCTTGAAAACACACCTGCTGGCAGTAAGAACCAAAGGCAGAGAATGAATGTCGATACATGAGTCCACCAAAAGGCACCACACAGGGGTCAGTGGAGCGCAACAAGCTTTGAGCTAAGGCTGAGATGGAGGGGAACAACCCTCGCAGGACCTGGAGGACCATCATAAAACGGCACAGAGTGAAGTCCATTCATCAGGACCAACAGAACAAAATGTGGACACAATTATTTCTTGATAAATGTGGTGTGGTGTGTCAGAGGACTTATGCCTCACCTGTGTATTGTCCCTGAAGATTTTCTGGAGCAGTGACTCCTGGATCTGACCGCTCCTCACTTTGACCTTTAGTACCCTCTCTGCCCCCCGTCGGCTCTGATTGGCATTGGTGGAATGGAGGATGAGCAGCACCAGCAGATCTATTACCTGGAGTTAAAAGGATAGCTATTAAGCCGCACAGCGACACTACAAGTAGTTACACACACACACACACACAGGTTGTGACCTGAATCAAGACACAGCATTCACCTTATGTTCCTCTTCATCCACAGACTCTATTGCCTATTATTGTACAAACACAGAAAACATTTCTTATTTGAATATAAATAATCAATTCAAGAATATTAGCATAAGCTGATCAACTAAATAAATCAATAAATAAATAGTTCCCCACCTTGAGCCAGGCCTCTGATATGGGTTTCTGGAATCGCACCGCTGATTTGATGCCCTCCACTATCAACATAACAATATCCTGGCTGCTGGTTCCTGCCGGTGAGGTGGTCACCCTGATCCAGAACCAGATTTATTGAAAACTACATACCACATGTATGTGGTGAGTCAGCTAGAATATCTCTTATCTTACGCTGCTGCCCCTTTGCTCTTCGGACGGATCTGGGACACTTGCAGCACAGGAGGGAGAACACACTGCTCCAGGTCAAGCTTCTGACGAAGTTTACACACCACCTGCCACAAAAACATGCCACATTTGATTTTAAACCAAATTTTCCCACGGAGAGCGACTACATGTTTATTTAAAAGGGCAAAACCTCATATGCATCGGAGGCTGACAAAGAATGCTGGAGAAACTTGACCACCACAGGGAGGTCTTCCAGTTGCACAGCAGCCAAAGTGGCCAGAACTGCCTCACGAACCTCAGACAAGCACAAGTACATTTGGATTATTTGTGCTTGATTCATTGTTCACAATTTGTTTACAGTTACCGTATTCACCTCCTTCAGCAATGAGGAACTCAGATTCAGACTGGTCAGGGCATCCAAGATGGGCACGGTCAACTGAGTGTTCTCCTTAAGTAAAGAACTGCCAAGAGAGTCAAAAGCATCGAAACGTGAATAACGCTGAAGCCAACAGTAAGAGCTGGTTGCAGATTTACTGTACGAACTTGAGTTCCTTGGCTATATCACTATGCAGGGAGTCTTCCAGTATTTCAGGCAGACTGGTGATGATGTCACGCTGAATGTCCACTGGTGCCACAGACATTAGCTCCAGGAGCTTCCTTGCCAGCTCCTGCATATTAACAAGCAAATAAGCAGAGCATGCATATTTAAACATGAAACAACACCAACCACCCCAGAAATTACAACCTTGCAGTCCACAACTCGGTCAAGCCATTTCAGCTGGTTGATAATTATACGTGGGATGCTGAGTCCTGCATCGGCAGTGCTGCAAGGGACAGAACAAGGCAACGCTTGAGATATCAGACATCGGACAGTGGAAAATGGATATGATCTCATACTGCAGTCTGACCTATCGAGCATGAATTCTGGGAGTTTATCCAGCAAAGTGTTAATGATGAATGTCTACAGAAAAAGGGGCAGAAAAGCAAGTTATTCAGGACACAAACTTTGTGCATAATATCCCTTGACACTGTGCAGTGTGAAACACTAAAAGTAACACTTAAGCTGTCCTGCCAAGACAATATACACACAATCACACCTGAAGCATTTCAATCCCCAGCAGCATGCGAATCAGACTTTCCTGGAAGGAGCTGGCACAACTACAGCAGGAGGAGAAAACAAGTCACAGACTCAGGCAGCTTTCTTTTGTTCTTTTTCTATTAATTTATTATAAATACAATTATTATTGTTGTTTATTATTATTATTATTATTATGACCTTGAGTCTCCATCCGGCACACGTGGTACACATGGAAGGAGGCAATTCCTAAACCTCTCAGAATCCTCAATATGAGACTCCAATCCAGAGATGAATTCCTGCACAATCTGTCCAGTGAAATGGAAACAAAACTTGAAAAACACAATCACATGTATTCCCCCTATGTGTTACATATACAGTATAAATATACTCACACCAGGGTACCTAGGACTCTTCTGTAATTTTTGCTTTAACCTTTTCTGGAAAACCACCTGATCTACAGCTGAAATGGAAAATTTGCAGATTCAAGTGAGCAATGAATTTCTCTTACAGGTTAGATTTGTTTGAACATTTGGAGTGTGTGTGTGTGGGGGGGGGGGGCATACCGATCTCATTGGCTATGCCACCGCGTTTCAAGGTGACACCGGCTTCCCGTAGTAACACACCAAATACACTTCCAGAAGTCTCCTCAGGAGCCTCTGCCTTCATCTGCCGACCGGTGCTGCGACTCTTCTTTGCTTCTGCATGGAAGTAACGATAAAACCCGTCAGGATCCAGAAAACCTCAATGACACAGTGAGTGGCATTGGGGTGAACAGGGGACACAAGGATCATGGGTGATATCAGATGAATCATCCTGTATATTTTACCTCTAATCTGGTCTCAGTGTGAATGCTGCAGCTACAATGCTGTGTGATTGCTTACTAGGACAGTATGCTAGTTTACGTACATGACTGAGGAAAAAACGATAACGATATATTTCTATTTAACTTACTTGTGGCGGAAGGAGCTCCTGTATCCCCATTATCCGCCGATGAACGTCGTTTTTTGCGCATCATCTGATGAAATAAAACGGTGACATGTATTGTATGTGGGTTTTTATAGTGGCTGGCAGCCGCTGACACACAACAAACAGGCTGTCGTAGATTCTAACTGCAGTCACAAACGGCCCCGTCCTCCCGTTAGCTTGTTCAACAATTCGATGACAACGACAGAAAGCAAGGTACATATATGCAAGTCGGTGTTCTGTTGTTGGCTGCCATCTTTTGTGAGTGATTAAAGTGAAATATATTGTTGAGAGAAAGACGAACCCTTAGACCTCTTCTAAACTTCCCAGTCAGTTAGCACTGTATTGCCGCGCCAAATGCCTACGTAGAGCTGACGTCACGATCAGCCACAACAAGGGATCATCTACATCTACCTCACAACGATGTCAACGATGGCTTTTAAGTATACGTATATAATTTGCCAATTCAATCAAATATGGCTTTTTACGTATCTATAACTTCTATATATGTTACTGAAAACAACCTACAATCTTTGTATTTTGTAAAGTACAGCTTATTTTAACAACTACGACGGCATCACTTTTTCGACGGTCTCCTATTTCAGAGCAGCTGTGTTGTAGTTGTTGTTGGGCGGGTACTGTTAACGTCCAACCTATCCGGGATACGCTGTATGTGTTATCAAGCGAACACACCCCAAAATTATACCCGCGCAAACGCTTCGAAGAGTGTAAAGTTGATCAAGACAATTTATCCCTGCCTCCATCTTTGCTCTTCGCCTTGACAACAAATCGCGAACATGTTTGTCTTTCAGAGAACAGGATATTGCCTCATTAACGTGTTGTGTCATATCTTGAAGCAAACTGAATAAACTGCAGCTGTCATTGGGACAACTTAATAAAATAAAACCCCTATCCCCGTACCGTACTTTCATAACACCAACACCTTCAACAATCTTTGACTGACTTGGGCTTTGGTATAGGACTGCACGGACAAGGTTCCGTTTGGACAGCTCGTAGATTTCAAGATGTGAACTATCTTGAAAGCAAAATCTCCACTCTTTGACAGCGCCGAAGGTCGCTGCGGGTCAGGAGTACGTCAAGGAGGAGTCGCCCTGGTGTGGTCCGATAAGCGATACACTCGGTTACCGCTGCTTGGAGAAAAGATACCAAAGGAGAGCAGTCATGGCGAAGACCTTCTACAACCTCACGGCCAAACTCCTGACAGGGGAAATGTTTAATTTCTCGTCGCTTCAGGGGAAGGTTGTGCTCATAGAGAACGTGGCGTCCCTCTGAGGGACGACCACCAGGGATTACACCCAGATGAACGAGCTCCACCAGCGGTACGCCGCCAAGGGGCTGGTGATCCTGGGGGTGCCCTGCAACCAGTTCGGCCATCAGGTTCGGAAAATACCTCTTATTGTTGTCACTGCTTGGAACTGCCAGTTCGGAGACGTGTCTTAATTATTGTTCGACCTGTAAAGTTTAATTTCTCTTGACGTTCATTTAACATGAGAAGCAGTTTCCTTCATGCGTCTGTCGCAAGGAGGAAGTGAGTGAGTTACCCAACATCTACACAGATTTACCAAAGACCACCGAGTGTGTTTTCTCCAAACAGGAACCCAAACATAAGAACTTTTACCTTTGGCGGATTTATACAGATACACGTAGATTAAAAACGTAAGCATGTGTGAATCAAAGAAATCGACCTAAGTAAGTAGGTTTTTGGTATATTTAATATATTTTTGGATGATCCAAAAAGATGGCATTAGTTTTCTCCTTTTAATTTAGTTAAATTAAGGAGGTTTAGAACGTTATCCAGCTATGTTAATGCTGCCTGTCACTTGGAATAATCTATTAGGTAATAAACTTCTAACTCATGCAGGGATTATGAGTCTCAAACCTGCTATCAGAGAGGAAATCAAGTAGTATGCAGGGGAGCAGGATGAACCGGTTCTTAGTTTTGAAAAGATATACAAATTCTACTCATTAATTTAAAAAGTACCAAGTCTGCCATTGTGGTGGCAGGTCAGATTCCTTTCATAAATGTCTAATGCTCTCTCATGTCTTCTATGTACTATTCATGCAGGAGAACTGCAAGAATGACGAAATCCTGCTGTCGCTCAAGTACGTCCGTCCTGGTCATGGCTTTGAGCCAAACTTTCAGCTCCTGGAGAAGGTGGATGTGAATGGGAAGGACGCCCATCCTCTGTTTGTCTTCCTGAAGGAGGCTCTCCCATTCCCCAGCGACGAGCCAATCGCTCTGATGAATGACCCCAAGGCAATTATCTGGAGCCCGGTCTGCAGGAACGACGTGGCCTGGAACTTTGAGAAGTTCCTCATTGGTTCAGATGGCGTGCCGTTCAAGCGGTACAGCCGGAGGTTCCTCACGAGTGACATCGAGGGAGACATCAAAAAGCTCTTGAACCAAGCAAACTAACAAATCCCCAGAATGTTCAACCACCGTGCACTTGTCAGGACCACCTGTGCTCTCCTATAAACAATACCCGTTCTTTTCTTCTACTATATGAAGGCAACCTCAGAAACCAAGCAACTTGTGCGGGGGTTATCTGATCACTTGTAGAAGACTGAACTTTCCATTGGTATTGGTTCATGTAAAGCACAGCAGTGGTTCATCGTGTTAACAGGACCAATAAATGTACCTTTTTTCAAAGATTTTCTCACTGTCTGGAAGTTATTTATGTCACTGCAGCTTTGACGAAAAAGCGTTTCTCTGTGCTGATTGGATCATTGCATACCTAGTTCCACTACACTAACCCGTCACTACCCACCACAGATTGGTTCGGGTCCATGCAGTTAGTTCAAGCAAACCACCTTGTTGAGGCTTCCAGTCTTTATTGTACTTTGAATGCAAATATTTTCTTCCAGTTAAAAACAATTATTGTAGATATTGGCAAGATAAATGTGAGGACATGAATTTATACACCTATGTAAAATAGTGTGATTATTTACATCTCTCCAGTCATGTTTGAATTGCTTTCATGATTTAGGGGAACGAGAACAGGATTGTTGCATTAAGTAGCTGCATGTTTTCAACTCCACCTCTTAAGACTACGGATGTGGCATAAAGCTTTTATTTTAATAGTCATACATGATTATAATCGGTGATCAAGAGGGCCGACTGGCTAAGAATGCACATCGCAGACTGAGATGGTGAACGTAGCCGTTCAGCACTGACTGCCATTTGGGTGCTCAAGAAGAGCTGTGACACAGAGTACATGTACAGGGAAACAAGCTAGAACTGTGCTTACTTGAATAATTGCGTGTCAGCACAGACTATAGGTGAAAAAAGTGGTCTTAAACACCATCTAGGGAAAATGTTTTCTCTAATAGCTGAATAGTGTGCCCATCATCAGATGGACACTTCAAAAGTATTTCTGTTCTGTTCTGCCCTGACCTGATGACATTATAGGAGCGAGTTTCATGAATAGAGCACTGCTTTTATACTATTTTATTTTTCTTCACTCCGTGTGCTTTATAGATGTCAAAAAAAACAATAACAGCCATTTCAATACAGAGCTGCGTTATTGTACAGGACTATTAAGAACAAGCTGTTGCAGGTGAGCTAGGGGTCCAATCAGGCAGTGGAATACGCTTCAAAGACACATCAAACGAGCTGGAAATGTACGACAGACCAAAACCCTGAAAGTCAGGTCAAGTCGTACAATTCGGTAATGTCTAGATAAATACACAGTAGATAATGTATTCATGGGGAATTCAAAGTGCCTCCTTTGTTAGTCAGGTTGCAGGACTCAAAAGGCCGCTTTTGCTTTATGACTTAAAAAAGGGGGGGGGGGGG
>CAAKHB010007484.1:0-14024 GCA_901007665.1 Aeoliscus strigatus | reverse complement strand
AAAAAGGGGGGGGGGGGGGTATATAGGTAGGTAGATAGCAGAGAGAGACTCTACCCCCAAGCTGTGGGTCAAGGACAGCACAGCTCGTTCTGCGCTTCCAAAAGCAAAAAAAAAAAGTGATGGCTGAGCAAGATAGGCTGGAAAAAAGTTTCTACCACAACTCATATCAGGACCCTGATTTTAAAACCCTTAGTAGTTTAGATTGCAACACATCCAGAAGGATACATCAAGGGCCCACACCCTTTATAGTTTGTACATCTTATCATAAATACCTTGGAATACTTTGGTTGAAAGAAGATGCACATTTGGCTTATTTTTAAAAAAATCTGACTGCTCTTTGAGGGCATCACAAGCATTTATCTACACATCTGAGGGCACTGCTAAACATTCTGGTCATCCAGTGAGAGGAAATATATCCATTTAACCTTCTCTTAGTTCCACACTAGTAAACTGTTCAGAAATCAGTAAGCCACCTGCTGCAGGGAGGAAGAGAAACTTATGACAAGGCCGTTGGCGCTAGCTGACAACAGAGGCAAAAATCAAATCAAAAATGGGAAAGGTAGGGATCATGGTGTTAATGCTCTGCGCAGTCCTCTGTCATTAAAGTAGCGTGTGTGCGACTAGTTGCCAACGCTCAGTTTGTGTCCATGTGGTCGTCGGCAGCCTCAGGGTCTCCTCCCAGCGAGGCCGATGGCAGAGGTTTGGAGGGCGCTTCCTCGTCTCTGCGCTGATAGAACAGCACGTAGGCAGCTTTCGTCTGCAAGGGGAGGACACAGATAGGATTACAGACAGAAACACCAGACACACAATGAGCCACCAACACGGGAACATAAACAGGGAGTTAACACTCACCACAATCTGGTCCTCAGAGGATGACGAAACACTGCTGTCATCAAAGTAATACCACTTTCCGTCCACTTTATTCTTACCATAGGCCGTGTCTGTCAGGAGGAAGTAAAGAGTTAACCAATATTCAGCCGTTAGTGGGAGCAGGAGGAGAAAACATGATCACACAAGGCCTTTGTGAGCTGACAACAAAGAAAGGAGTCACTACAGCAAATTAAATTTTAACCAGTTAGTGTCCATGGAGATAGCAGCTACCCAGAACCACAAGTGGTGACACCTGTTGTGAGCAGGTTTGAAGGCTGAACAAAACCATGTGGAGGTTTGTACCGATAGCTTCAGTTCAAGTATAATGGGTTCACGTCAATATTCTGATCAGGGGTAATGTCAGCTTCTGTGTTTGTGAGGAAAGCATGAGGCTGAGGAATAAAGGAAGAGATAAAGCAACTTACAGTGACCTCCTCCCATTCCTCCATAGTGGTTTGACACAGCAATGAGGTCGTATGTGTACGGACCGGCCTTAGGGTCGCAGACGAACTCGGACATGTTCAGATCCCTGACAAATAAAAAGAAATTTAAGTTTTGTCTACACAAAAGATATATTGAAATGTTCACAAACCCTGAAATAAAAATAGAGAGGGGAGATCTGAATAAGCATGAGTCAGCCCTTGTTTCAACACATTTTCTCTGCTTGTTGGTTTAAAGTGGATCAGGTTCCTCAGCAGTTACAAATTATTCAAACCAGACAAAGGAGGAAGTAGGCAGTCATTGTGTGGAAAAAGTTGACTCATACAGAACAAAAGTCAGTTTGCCGTTACAGTTACACACACAAAGCTGCACAAAGGACAATAAGGACAAGGAGCTGAGTTAATACATGTCCTCATGCCACTCGTGTCAGTTTCAGGCTGCAGCTCCCTCTAGTGTTCAAAAACACTGGTCAAAACAGTTTGACATAATTGTCTCAGCAGCTCATTTGATGTCAGAAAAAAGCATTATTATGTTTAAGTATCAATATATGAGTAAAATGGTACACGATACATGATCCAGTCAAATGCTTGTAAAACATCCACCAGGTCTGCGTCTATTATATATCAGAGAACTTCTGTTTCTCTGCAGCTCATACACAATGGTTTTGTTTGGTTGCTGGTGGAACAAACTTCTTCCCCTGAAAACTGTCCGAATATTTTGACGTCAATGGGAAATGGTTGTACACACACCTGATGGGAAAATCCACCACTGTGTCCAGTTTGTCCCTCCAACATCGGTTATACGAGAAACGCTTTAGGTGAACTACCAGAATGCGAGGCAGTGACCACAAGTCAAACTTCTTTGTTGCCTGTTGGTGTTTCTTGCATGTGGGACAATACCTGCAAAATAAAACAAAAAAAAGTTTGCATACGTCTGCAACTTCTACAGATCCTGGTTGCGGTGGCAGTAGCCTCAATTTAAATGTGTGAAGTTTGAAGTTGTAGAGCGTTACCATGGATCATGTTCTCCCAGTGTCTCCATGGTTGTGAAGAGCTCGATGCATTCCCTCAGAGCAACTGTGGCTTTCTTCTTCTGTGGCTGCAGCATGCTCTCGTGCTTCTCGTAGGCCTACACAATATGAACACAACCCTAAAGCAGCCTGTTTGCGCATCAAGACACAACACTGACTGGAGAAGACTGACCTCTGCTTCCTGTTCATCATAACACAGTTTCTTTGACTCTGTGTCCCAGTCGATTGCCACTGTGGAATGTGCTGCAGGAATAAAGAGCCCCTGCATCAACTGGTGGTTTTAGAGTTTTGGAGAGTGAACACAGTGCAAAAATGAAACAACCCTCACGATTAAGTTTGAGGACATTTCCATCACAAGGCAGAGGGCTGATGTTGGCTGTTCCATAGGAGTTGACGATACTGAAAGCAAAGAGCTTTGCTGGCGGGGAGCACAGCTTCGGCGTCTCGCCTTTGGACCCATTTTCCAAGTCAGAAGTCTCTTCTTCTTCCTCTGGAGACTGACCATTCTCTGGCTCTGGACTGACCTGCTGGTCCATGGCCTCTTCTTCACCTGAACAGACAGCCAAGGATACATTTTTAAAGCACTTTTAGTATTATTATTATGATTATAAATTATATAAATCATTAAATTATATAAAGTCATATATAAATAATAGTATAAAGTTAATAAACAAAATATTTTAGATAAATATAACAAAGATTCATTGACTTATATAAATTATTTTCATATATATTTACAAGTATATAAGTACTGCATCATCTGAGATCACGGTGCTGACTTACCATCATACAGCCCATTGGATTCATTGCAGGTCCTCGAGTGGTTGCTGCCGTTACTAGAGCTGGCGCTGCAGGAGGCCCCGTCTGACAGAGGACTGCCACAGCCACCCAGACTCGATGATGTGGAACATTCAGGTGCCAGGCTGCAGCTAGCAAAGGTGGCGGAGGCCGAGGCTGAGGCTCTGCTTTCACTACTGGGACTCAGGGACTGTTTTACATAGCGTCTGCAAAAGCGGACAAACATTTAATTCGCGTTTAAACACACATCAGCGTTTTTGCCACATCTCATCTTGCTGTGTTACTATACTGTCGTTCCTTCATGCAGTACGTCCTCACCCAATCCTGTCCAGGATCTTGTCATAAAGAACATCTGCGATGAGGTTTTGTCTGGGCACAGTGATGAGTAAAGGCTGGCCGAACAGCATGGTGCTTGTGGAGCTCCCAGCATGTTTGGAATGTCGCTCCCTGAAATATACAGGCAGGTTCATCCGCTCGCTGTCCTCTTCCTGAACCTCATACCTGGAAAAGCAGCAGGAAAACACACATATAATGAAGAAAAATGCAACGACTAACAAGACTTCTTATCTGTTATCTGTTAACAGGGTGGCTTACACAAAGATGTCATCTTTATCCATGATTTGGTTTAGGCCATCATCTCGTCTGTATATTTTATGGAATCTATGATTGTAAACATCAGCCACCACCATCTAGACAGAAAAAAAAGATAATAAGGGAGGTTTGCAGCTTCCATGTCAGCCCAAAACAAAGACATTATATAGTACACAGTGCACTTAAAGTGTTCGAACATTTTCCGGAGGAATTCCACTGAGCCTGGACAAAGCACTGCAGAGGTCCGTCACCGTGCCCAGTTTGGGGACCACAACTCGATACTGTCAGACAAAGAGGAAAAACAGCAACACGGAGAAGTCAGATAAGGAGCTACTTTGTTAAATGCAACACAAAGACTGCACTGTTCCAGTTTGGACCACTGGTGTTGGCTCGATAGTATCACTTCCACTGTAGATTCACATCTAGCAGCCTAGAGGTGAGCTCTGACTCACCTGTGTGGGTCTTGACTGGGGGTCTGACTGCACCAGGAAGACTTCCATAGTGCGATCCTTTTTCATGGGCAGAGGCAGTGTGAGGTAGCAGAATGGGTCAAAGGTGACAGACACTTTGGAGCACTCTGGGCACACCAAAGTGGATTTGAAGAGGCCATGAAAAATATCAACGATGATGGAGTCATTGCGTAGGCGATGGTTTGTCCAGGCTTCCTTGGCAACAATCTGTCAATCCACAATGAATCAGGAAGAAATGTCAATATATGAAAGCACAAAAGCTATCAGAGAAAGCCTCTGAATGCCCTGAATGTTTGATTTCACGAGATGCTAGATGCTCTAGCAAAATGATCAAACCAACAGTCTAGCCACCATTTTAACATGATACCTCATCCAGACGGCCCTCTGCATCCCTCAGGGCCAGATAAGGCTTCTTCTTGACACGGTTCAGATCTTCATGGAGTCCATCCAGCAGGAAGGCCAACAGTTCTTGGGAATCCTGCTGCTGGTAACCTGAAAACTGTGGAGCAAAGCGTCCGACCTGCGTCTAGGAACAGAAACAAACCTTATCAATGTCATTCAAGGTAAAGACCGGATCATGTGTACGCTGTATTTCTTAACCATAAGTGAGCAACTGATTATCAGACAGAACTCACTTTGAAAGTACGCGGGGCCACATAGCTGCTGCGGCTTAGCCACATCTGCTTTACTAAATCAGCATAAGCCTCTGCAATCTCCCCCCTCATTCCAAGTGGGTTTTCTCGGTTAATCTCAGCCTCATACTGGTCATTAAGGAAGTATTCTGTGAGCGGAGATGCATTGCTCAGGCACTGAAAGAAATGATGACAAAGTGGAATGTGTGATTAGATGACAACGTAAACAACAAGTTGCTTCTGCTATCATTTAGTGGAGATATTTACCTGGAGGGCAGAGTTCATGAAGCATGTGTTGCCCAAATTACTGAGACCACACAGGCCAGGCTGCGACTGTGAATCTCTGTAGTTGTAGGAGGAGCTGTATGAATTGTACCCCCCCAATCTGTGGAAGAAACACAACTCCACAATAAATGATTGTTGCGCTGACGTTACACTTTTTACAGGTTCCTGCTCCAGGGCCTAATATTCCTCTCATAGAGCAAAGCTTGTTAATGTCACACTGACCCATTCCTGAGAAGGGAGGTATCAGCAATAAGAAGACCAACGAGACACAGGGACATCTAGAACTGTAGAGAATGTTTATGGGAGTACATTTCAAATAGAGCCAATGTTGCTGTCACTCCAACCCAGTAATCACTAAAATCAGTTCTTGCGTGTGTGTTCATGACAAAACAGAATATGAGCTAGATTTTTCTTGGTCTCCTCATGATCATCCTTTACTACACAATGTGCAAACAGCAAAAACAGCAACAACTTAAAAGATCCACAATTAAGGACAAGAAGCTGTTTAAGGTGAACTCTTTGCATTCTATCAACGCCAAAAGTCAGATTTTGGACAAAAGTACAATTCGGACAGTCCTCTACACTTCTGCTGTTTGCTGTGTTTGTAGCTACCATGTAACATATTAAATAAATTCCAAACAAAGTTACAAGACATGGTGAAAAAGGAATTGCCTGTTGCCAGAGGAGGCGCTGTTGTTCAATGTGTATCCGGAGTTGCAGCTGTCTCCGTTGGTCACGGTTGAGGAGATACTGGATGACGAGTTGGAGGACAGTTTTGGGGAGGTAGTGAAAGTCCTGGAGGGGGTTGTACTAGATCTAATGGGAGAGAGCAAGTTAACGAGAAGCACATTTCAGACAGAAAAATGTTCTGTCACATGAATGCTAATCATTTCTAAAAAGAACAATTAGCTTACTTTGAATGGGAAGCTTGTCTGGGCCACGTGCCGTCCTCATTCTTTCGTTCAATCACAAGTACCTGTAGTAAAATAAAACCGAGCTTCAAGCAAAGGTGTGGCAGAAAGAAATTCAGACCGATTCAAATCCACAAACTAGAAGCTCCTAGTTCTGGATGGTATGTCACAGCAGAGCAGGAGGAAGCAGGTCCACACTACAGCAAAGGACACATTTTATTCCCACTTCACGAATGTGTACGCTACAGGGGAGGAGTACAGAGTATGACAATGAATAGGTTTACTCCAAGCAACACAGACTAACTTTCATACACCAATTGAACAGTATATTATGCAGTACACACCACATCAATATTTGATTCACTCGGAAATGTGTTGATTGTTACAATGTCTGTTGTATACTCACAGTGGGGTAAAAGCTTGTTTATACTTCTGCACTGAATAAATACACAGCCTCTGAGCATTAGACATACCATCTGCACATGGCGGAGGCAACGCATAGGCTCACGTCCTATCCCATAGTTAAGGCGTTGGTATGATGCAGAAGTATAAATAAATCAGGCTTTAGAGTGTCTACCAGCAGTTTGAAATTGTTTGAATAAACGTCAACAATACCTGTCCCTGGAAGAGACCAGCATCCTGTACAGTGCTGTCTGGCTTGTTCAGCTGCTCGTAGGTGTTGCTCATGTATTTGTTCCAGAGCCTTGTCTCCTTCTCCGATGGGATATTGAACAGTGTCCTCATCTCTTTCTCTATAGTATCTGAAAGAGGTGGAAATGAACCTCATTAACCAGCACTGGAGTCGATGTGCAAGTGTCATTCATCAGCTTCCTCGCAGTGCACATGGTGAAGCCAAGCTGACTCTTACCAATGGTATCAGCTTTGCTGAAATGGCGTGTGACCACATTGTCCATGTTGTCATTCTCACACAGGTTCAGCTCCAGGAGATAGACCTCTACCTTACAGTGCTTGACAAACATGCCATGTTCCACAACCTAGGGGGAAAAAAAAAGTGCCAGAGCCAAACTTGGAAGGGAATGACCAAAACAAGGAAAATATGTTCAGCAGCATTTACCTTCCTGACAATGGGTCTTTGGCCATCAAAGCAACCATACCAGCTGACAAGCTTACTCCATGCCTCAGTGGGAACAAGGACGTAGTCCAGCTCATCTATCAGGTGCTCCTTCAAGGCATGGGTCTCCTGATCTGTAAGGGAAAATGTAGAGATACAGATTTAGCATTTTACATCGCTCTCCATTAGACATTATAGACGAAAAAATATTTTACCTGAGAACAACCCGGAGTTATCAATCGGTCCAGGATAAAGGCTGCGTTCTCCAACATTGTACATGTCCCAGCTGTCAAAGCCCACATACTTCTTCCATTGTTTGAACCAGCGGCTGTCTATGAGATACCTGGAACAATACCTACAATGAATTTTCTATTGAAGGCAACATGTGCGATAGGGATTTTTTTTAATAAAATGGTATGAATATCTTGCATAGGCAAAAGAGATGGAAGCATGCATGAGGTTTAAAGACACAGTGTGCTCAGCCTGAGAAGATTATGCAATGGCAACTACCTTGCAGATATAGTAACAGCAAGCTAGTTTTACTTGAGCTCCTTCCCAACAAGAATCTCGTTTGGTTAATAGGCTTGTTGGCAGTTGAATGCAAGTTCATGAACATGTGTACAATCAATAACTTATTGTGCAATGATCACCAATAGTAAGTGTCAAACAACAGGTCATCATCTTTGTCCTGTAACACGGTTTATTTCTAAGAGTAGTGAAATCCTGCAGTGAGCTTAAAGTTCTTCACATCTAAACATTTACATAATTGATTAATAAATTAATATACAGTCTAAAAGGTCTAATTTCACCATCTGATTACTCGTGTTAGGTAGAATAGCACCTGCTGCTGTGAGATGTAGCCTGCTCCTCCTCTGGAAGTCATTTCAATAAAAAAAAAACTTAATGTTTGGTACTAATGTCTAGTGAGGTAAGACATTTTAAATAACATTATCTTGCATTATGCCCAGGCCTGGTTGATCATACAGCTCTTCATATGTTTGCTAACAGAGGTGGACGGTCAGTTGAGAAGCTTGTCACTACCAGCGACCACAGGCGTTGACGCTACATAATATTACTATCAATGTGTCCAATGGTTCTTGAACAGAGCGAACAGAACCTGGGAACCGCGTTGACTTCTGGTAGAAACCACGGTGGAAAGCCGGCCCTCTAGTACCAACCGCCGAGCCAAAACGCCAGCTAACGTTAGCGTTACCAATACACAAAACAGACATTAGCCGAAGCTAACGTCTGGATGAAATACAAATGCGCCCCCTAACTCGTCAGTGACTCTCGTTGCTGACGACAAAGTACTCAGAAATGTAATACCAACTGTGAATATTCAACAGCTGGCGTGCCAACTTCTTAACATTAGTTTGACAAAAACACAATAGCATAGCAGCTTTCGATTTCTGGCTTTAGCAAAATAGCATTTCCTGTTTCTCAGTAGCTAGCAGTTAACGTTAGCTGGCTAGGCTAAGTTAGCTGAAACACCTGAGCACCGTTGTCCCGTCTGGTCCTCCTTACCATTCGTCGCCCTTTCTCAGAGTTGTTTTCAAAAGTGAGCCGATCGTCTGTTTTTGACTGTCGGTTGAAGGACTTGGCATTTGTGCGGCTACCGGCTCCGAATCGGAGTCCGCCGCACCACCCGACTCGGGTCCGCCTCCCTCGGCCATCATGCGGTGAGTGTGCCGGTATCGTGAACGCGCGGCGGATGGAAGGGAGTCTTCCTCTACGGATGATGCTCCGCTGGGAGGAGGAGCCGCTGCTGCTGCTGCTGCTGCTGCACCCCGGTGTGGCTCTTCACCAGCAGGGTTGCACGTTCAACCGTGTGCCCGCTGAACTTTAGAGGTGAAATGAGCTTATCTAAACTATATAAGGGTCAAATACTCATTTCCAAAAAAACAAGTATTTAGTCAAAACAGGCTTTATACTGTACAAAACACAGAAGGGTTACAATGCAAAATAAACTGTCTACATACTTAAAAACACAACATTTCATATCAACAATCAACATATTCTCTGCCAACTAATAAGCTCCAGAACTACTTCAGGCAGCTAACACAAGAAAGACAATCTATCATTGAACAAAGGAGTGATTCAGCTGTTAAATTATATGTAGTATAAGATCATTCACACCAATTAAATCATATTCTATCCTGCTGAGTAAACACAGCAGCAACACTCGCTGCATATGACATGAAAAAAAATGTGCATTGGCTTCATGATGACGCAAGTTGCAAGCGAATAATAATGCATTTCACAATAAGCACTTAATTTCTCCTAGACTGTAATGCTATGTTAATACATATGAAAAGACATGGACATCAAATAAAGGAATGTAAACTTTGCATAAATGAGGGGATTTGTCTAGTCTGTTTTTCCTTTTCTTTTTTTTTTGAAGCACAAACAAATCCCTGCATTGATCGAAATCCTAACTGAAGGCTCCCATTAGAAAAGATGAGGCCTCAGAAGATGCCACTTGGCAGCTCCTTGCTGAACATGCCATCAAAGTCCAGCTCCCTACTCATCAGCTCGTCCTCCACACTCTCCAGCGCCCACTGATGGTCAGTCAGTTCCAGTGCCTCCCATTCAGCCTGGACAGAAGGATGGCGAAACATCACATGGAGTAACAACCAAAGCTCAACATCACTATCAACAACACACACACGATGTACCTTGAAAGCTTTATTTGTATCTGCAGGCATGGCCATGGCAGCACCGCTCATCTGCTCCTGCATGATCCTTGACTGATCTGCACCTGTGTCACACAGTCCAAATAATCACATCATGTAAAATGAATGAAAAGGAATACTTATATTAAATACTACTTACGTGTTGAAAAATATACATTATGTATGCAGCTTTACTTGGCAAATGTTTAAAGGGTTTTAACATTGCTATACACTCTTGCAAATAAAACCATAAAGAGGTGATTGTATTTCATAAAAATGTACAATGTAAATAGCTAAATCCATTGAAATGTATGCAAATTACCATTGTCTTGTCCAAGGATTAAAGAGTACATGCTCCGAAGTCCAAACACATTCAGGAAGTACCATGATGCTGAGCTCACCCTGCAACGATGTAGAGAAATGTCAATTTCTCATATGTCATATTATCACCAATAAAAGTTGTATTTCTACTCAGCTAAGAATTGAAATATATGATGAAGGAATACAGGTGTTTCTGTAATCTAGCTACCATAATCACTGGATGAAGTGATTATGAAGTGCTCTGAAAATTAGGCCACTGGTACTTTTCAGTTGA
Organism: Aeoliscus strigatus; assembly: GCA_901007665.1. Lineage (NCBI taxonomy): Eukaryota > Metazoa > Chordata > Actinopteri > Syngnathiformes > Centriscidae > Aeoliscus > Aeoliscus strigatus. The sequence continues at coordinate 3,657 of CAAKHB010007484.1, read as the reverse complement.
AAAACACATGGTACAGTACAGTACAGTACACACATAGTATATCACAACAGCACTTATTCTATTAGCTTACCAGGAAGCATCCAGTGACAGCAGCTCTATTCCCTGTTGCAACATGGGCTTGAAGCGCAGGGTGAGAGGGAAAGGAACCTTAGCTAAGTGAAATAAAGAGTAGAAAGAATTCAGTCATCTCCTGAAGCAAAACCATCCAAATTTGAGAGTATGGTACATGATGCAATACATGATATAAGCTGTGGGTGAGCAAGTGAAATAAATACTTGTGACAAATCCGGAGAAGGTCCAGTTTATCCAGCCTCCAATGAGAATCATCGGAAGCACATTGGTGACATTTCCCTTCATCATATCTGTCAACATGCTGGGATCTGAAAATAACCCATAATGAAATAATCAGCAACATGTGTACATCTGTACACATTTGCTCTAAGTACATTGCATTGCTGTGATACAGAGATGCATCATATGTTTCTTGTCTTGTCTAAAACATCTTGAAATATATCCATTTATAGTACCACATTTCTGGATTGTCTCCAAATTCTGTTTTCTTTTGTTTTATCAGGTTTTCCATGGCCATATTAACACTGACTACTCAATGGGTTAAAGGTCTCTGGTCTTACAGTAGATTCACACATAAGCACTCTGTACACATCAATTCTAGTTTAACAACAACAACAAAACAACAATTACCCGTCATGGGAGATGGCGGAACAACCTTTCGTTTGGTCTTCTTGAAAAACCCATCTTCTTGATTGTTAAAGTAGAACTTCCTCATTAAAAAAGACTAAAAGAAATGGAGAGTTGATTTACACACACAATAAAGATAAGAGCATTATATACTAAACAATATGATGAATTAAAAAGCCTACTTGTTTGGGAATGTATTTTCCATTTTCTCTGAGGATTCTGCTCCGGATGAGAACTTGACTGGAAGGAGAGATGGAACCTATAAATAAACCAATTCATAAAGAGTATTTCCTATATACAAACACCTGTATTACACTGAGAGAAGACTGACCTGTCAGAAACCTGTTCTAAAGTCAACTTCTTGTCACTTTGCAGAAGAATGGAAACATAATGTCGAATCACCCCGACAAGAAAGGTGATGAAGACAATGGGCAACACCACCCACAGTCGGATGTTGGAGTCCAGCAGAAGCTCCGGCTCAGCCATGCAGCCTGCTAGCTTGACTGAGGAGGGAGGAGAAGGAAGGCAATCAGCAGCGGATGGTCATGTGTCTCCTGTTGGAACCTTTATTAATATTAGTAATGCAGCATCAAAAAGCAAAGCTACATCTGAGTACCGGAAGTGCAAGAGGATGAGCTGTCAGTCCATCTAGCTAGCAGCACTGTCACATTCGTAGATTACGGTCACACTCAGGTGCCAGCAAACTACATAGCCGGAAAACTACTTATATTAGCAAGGGGGAAAAAAGTGGAGACGATCCGTTTTCATAAAAGTGGTTAAATCAATTATCCCTAAAATTGCTGCAGAATAAAACAGCTGAAGCTAGTGTTCGTTCGTCTCCATTAGCCTGCTAACGTTACCTTCCTTCCTGATGACCGGGTCACGGTTGAAGCCGATGAGTCTTTATAGCGAAGCACGGGCCAGTTGTGACGTCTAACCGAGCCGTGTGGTGCTCGGTCTATGGCGCTTTGTATGTGTGGAAGAGTTCTTGTTTTTGTTTAATGGCGGTTGGCAAACAACGAATTGGTGCATCAACGCCACCTATTGGTATGGAGTGTAGATCAAATTTGCTATAACACCCTCTCCAAAAAAATTAACAAAACGTATTTCTGTCCTCAGCCTCAAACCACTAACTCTAATAAACGCCAACATTAATTGCCAACATCTGCTTCTGGCGTGTTTCTGTGGTCAAACCTTGTTACTCGTGAGTTTTGTAATCCACCACTGTCTTTCTGCTTCACACCCCTGACATTGCACCACCCCTTTTTACACTGTTTCCGGTTGCCCACATTTCTCACATTTCCCCATGTTATGTTTCCCTATTTTACTCAGTGTACCATTAAGAACAGTATGCCCAAATCTGAGTCTTGATATTATGGTTTCATCCCTTCTTCCCCGTCCTGTACTTCTCAAGTCTCCCACTTTCCTTTGTATAGTGTAGAACCACTGTCCTGTTCTCTCTTCCTCCCACTGTTTTTGCCACCTACTCCTAAATCTTTGTTTGATTATGTTCTTTATTTCTGATTTACTGATGCTAACTAATAAGTCAACCGCACTTTTCTTTGTTGCCTCCTCGCAGCCTTAACTGCCCCCTCATTCCCTTTCACCCCAATGTGTGAAACTCCACTGTAACCCCCATGATTTGAGCAGTATAGGGTTTGTTGCACCTCAATCATGTACAGGACTTCAGTGAGGTAAGAAACATTTAACAGGAGGCATCCACGGCTGGGGCCATTGCGCCGCGTTGACTTCCGGGATGTGAGTGCAGGTTTCTGCTTCTGCAGCCGGTCCACATCACTCTCATTGGCCCAAGACTGCAGCACTACCTTGTGGTGATGACAGGAGTGTGTGTGTGCGTGAGTGTGTGTGCGTGTGCATTTTGTGTATTGGTTAAAGAGGCTTTGCCTGATACAAAAGAAGACAGGACAATGCCATTTTTTCTTTATTTGTATGTCTGTCTGTCTGTCTGTCTGTTTGTTTGTTTTTAAAGCTGATCATATATTGTCTTCCTTTCCATGGTAGACTGTCATTTACTGAAATACTTTATCCGTTCACAACCAGGACAACAGTATCTCTTGTATGGCCAAATTTATAAATAACATTTATTTCCACACACAGGAATATTTGAATGATCAATTTTATTTCAGCCAGTTGTAACTCATCCTAGTCAGTAGGTGGCAGTAAAGGTGAGTAACATGTTTGTGTTTGTGAACACTCTTGAAGAAGAAGATTTCAAACAAATTTTAGGAAGCTCATGTGTCTTTTCGGGTTGTCTCCATATATATCAGCAGTTTTCAAAATGGCACGTAACCATGTTATATTTCTTGTCCTGATTCTAATTCTAATAAGTTAACATGTTACATGCTCCTGATTCATTAGGTATTACTTTTGTTAATAATAATAATAATAATTCTTCTTCTTCTTCTTTCGGCTTTGTCCCTCTTCAGGGGTTGCCACAGCGAATCATCGATTTCCATCTTTCCCTGTTCTCTGTATCCTCTACTCTGACTCCAACTACCTCCATGTCCTCCCTCACTGCATCTATAAACCTCCTCTTTGGTCTTCCTCTCTGTCTCCTACCTGGCAACTCCATCTCTAACATTCTCCTACCAATGTATCCACTGTCCCTCCTCTGCACATGTCCAAACCATCTCAATCTAGCCTCTCTAGCTTTTTCTCCTAACCTTCCTGTCTGTGTTGTCCCTCTGATGACCTCATTCCTAATCCTGTCCATCCTGGTCACTCCTAAAGAGAATCTCAGCATCTTTAACTCTGCCACCTCCAGCTCTGCCTCCTGTCTTCTGCCTATCGCTAGTGTCTCAAAACCATACATCATAGCTGGTCTAACCACAGTCCTGTAGACCTTTCCCTTCACCTTAGCTGAGACTCTTCTATCACAAATCACTCCTGACACTTTTCTCCAGCTGTTCCACCCTGCCTGCACCCTATTCTTCACTT